>PNEQ01024944.1:0-146775 GCA_003012365.1 Medauroidea extradentata | reverse complement strand
ACGAGTTGTTTGTTTACACAAAATATTTATTCGACGTCCTGTAGTAACCAAATATACGTCTGGCACAAACAAATTGCGTTTAAATGAATAATTTGGTCGAGGGAAATAATTAATTTTGTTTGAAGGACTCCAAGCTTGGTATTACCAACAAAATATTGTTTAGCTGAAGCAAACATCACCCAAACAAATATATTTAGTACAATGAAACAATTCTTTCTCTCAGTGCTGAAATTGGCTAATATGAATTCGCTTCATTGTCTCTTTAAAATGAAAAATACGACGACAATACGTCGGATTAGAGCTATATCGGCGTTTCATCGAAAACCCATTTCTCCCATTTTTTAAATCCAATAAGGGATAGAATTTCGGGACAAACTTGTTATAGCTCACTACACGTCTCTAAGGAAACCCACACTCAAAATTTCGCGTTTATAGATCTAGACGTTTGAGCTGTGCTTTGCAGTGCCATTCAGTGAACCAATGCACGTTTATAAAAGTCCTACTACATGCATTGCAGTCTACTCAAACCGGGCCAAAGTAAAAAAAAAGGAGGGTTTTCGTAACTGACCATATTACAGGGTCAGCTACTCATGAAAATGTTCTTCAAGTTCGTCCGTAAGGTCGGCAAAGGTCGTGACGTCCTCGGTCTTCTCAGCCACACTCCAGGTCTCTACACTCTGCTCCTTCACCACTTCCCCCCAACCCCACCTCATTCTTCCACGCCATCTTACCATCCGCACGCCTCGCGATTATTAATAATCGTGACAGTGGCGCAACTGTCGGAGTGTATACTCGTGTACGGACTAATCTACATTTTGCCGCGGGGCGTCTTCAGCACCTCCGCCGCCCATTTCTCACCTCCTCTTCTCCTCCACAAACATCGCAACACCCCCTCCCTCCCTCTCGTCAGAAAGAAAACCCCTCAGGTGGCAGTGCGCTCGACGCCAGTGTCACGGCCCGCCGCCATCTTGACTGGCGCGTCGTACATTCCCCCCTCCCAACCATGATGTATCACGGGAGTTATTATAACTTGTCGGTTATTAAAGTCTGTCGGCGACATCCCTGAGGGCTGTCCAAGAAGAAACTTTACCCCGACCGAAACTAATGTCCCCCGAGTCGGGACTCAACGTATGAGAAACTAACGACTGACGACTTCGAGCGCGGTAACGAAAACCACGTGAAATAAAAGGAAATGCAGTATACGACTATGGACGGCCGTCCCCCAACTATGATTCCAGCAACAGATGTTACGTGAAAATCCCAGTGTACCAGCGAAGGGTGCCAGGTGTACGCATAACACATTAGTAACGTTGTCATATTTCATATACGGTTTTAAAAAAATCGGCAGTTTAAAAGTGCGTGTTCGATAAACAAATGCTGAAATCATCAATTGATTTCTAAGCTTTTTTTCGAAGCCAATATGGATAAAATACTCAATGGCAATCCTAGATAATTGTATTTGCCAACTTTGTGAGCAAATATTTATCCAGAATTACTGATTCGTTACGCGTGATCACTTGCACCGCAGTTAAATGCACGAGGTTCCGGCGTCAGAGATTGTGCCTCGGAAGTTCGTAACACTGGAAACAATTTTGTTTGAAACGTTGACTAAAACTACTGTCTAGGATTGCTACTGTTTAATTTTTGCAAATTGGCTTCAAGAAACCCACAATTATAGATTAATGCTTTTAGCGTTGAATTATGTAGGCTACCTCACAAAATATAGATTTTACTGCGTGAAATTCAAATTCCAGAAATAATATAAAATTTTGAGGTTCAGTGTCAACAACATGGTCTTAGAAGAACAGGCATGGAGGACACTCGTCTGAAATCTTTACCCTCTTGTTGACTCCTAGTTGATGACATTACCGCTGGTGCGTTGATTTACAACGGTCGGTGATTAGCATGTTGAAAATAGGCGTTACTGGCGTTCAGTTGTTTGGAAGCTATGTCGGCGGTGGCCTTCGTTTGCAGAAAATTCTATTTTCAATTAATGCTTCTACCATCACTGGTTGACACCGAGAAAGGAAACTATAAAGAATAATACGTTTTTGTAACACGTTGATATTGCATTACCGGAAAAGAGTCTAATTTTCAATGTTAACATGGAAAGATCCATCTGACCACTGAAAAATCATCTATCAGTCAACAAGGACGTAAATAATTAAGTTCAAATAGGCGAGTGTCCACATATGTTCTTCTACGGCCGGAATCAAGAACACTAAATTGCCCCTGCCAAATTACGTCATGATAGATAACATATAATTTTTTGAATGCCACAATATTTTAGGGGTGGCAGCAAACCTATTTGTGGTAGGCACAAAATATTTGGTAGGGTCAATAATAACAAACTATTTAGTACCTATCATGTAATATATAGATTTTTCCGGTGAGTATTTCCTGAATTTTGTTCACTTGATTATGAAGTACAGGAAAACGTAGGATGCTGATAAATACGTTAGGAATAAAACGGTTATGTAAGAAAAATTGTATTTATATTGTTAAGTAATTCAAACAGGCTGAAGATAACATGTAAACAGAGCCACAATAGTCGTTTGGATAGCTTGTCCTCATTTTCTCACACTAAGTAAGCGAACTAATGCTAGTTTTGAAGATGTTGTTAGTGACTACATTATCTTGTAATAGAAGATTTTGGCACAAGCGGTATTCACATTGCGGGCTGTAAAAGTCAAAATTTGAACGTAACGCAGCATACACCAAACGTAAAACAACATACTTATTGAAATGAAACCATTTACACTGGAATCAGATGTCATGGGCAACCATACCTGATATTTTGTGATGACCATAAAATGTTTTTTCAAGATGGACCAACGTTTTATCTTTGCTGAGGGCAGAAAAATATATTTGCTGTCCTCAGGAAAAAAAATTGGCGATATCCATACTAACAAAATAGTTTGTAGAAAATACCAATATAGGTTTATTACAATGATTTTATAATATCAAGTATGGTTGCCCATGACGTCTAATTCCAGTGTAAATTGTTAATTTCAATAACTCTGGTTTGGTGTATGCTGCGTTACATGCAAATTTTGACTTTGCCTTGTCGCTAGTGGAATACTTTTAGTGCAAAGATTTTCCATGCGAAGATAATATAGTCACTGATAACATCTTCAAAACTAACGTTATTTCGTGCTTATATAAAAATCCCACATTTTTCATACTTGAACGGCTATAAAAATGCCGTCTACCAATCGCTCCAAATGTGGGGAAATACGTTGTTTATGAAACTATTCCACATGTGCCCATGATAGCAATGCACGGAAAGAAAATACTTCAGACAAGGACAAAATGTCATTGTTAAGACACGGTGATAATTAAAATCAATGATTTAAAGCCTTCCAATATCCCTATAAACTTTATTTTTAGACCGACATACTTCAATCAGATATATGCAAACCGATTACGTGCACTGAACTTTGATACAGACTTTCCACCAATAAATTAAACGGTCACCGCTTATCGTCATAGTATAAATGGATTGACAGGAACATTCCACACAATAGTTCAGCCCTTGGCTCGTCGTGGTGACATGATATTTGGTGTGCACTTAGAAGTCGCCCTTATAGAGCCGTGCGCAAAACCGCGCAAGGCGGTTCCCTTAAGGGCGCTGCTTACCTCGGAGCCCTGGTAGAGAAACAATAGGGCTTTGCATGTAAAATTTTTTTCATTGGCACTCAGTCACCTTTTGTGATAATGCTTCCGGACAAAAACCATTTTCTGCGCCGAGAAAAGAAGAATATTGCTGCCTAAATAAAATTGGAGAAAAGAAATTATGAATAGCCATTTTCGCGTGTTTTTTTAGGTGTAAAAATGTTTTTTTTTCCCAACACTTTTCAGGTTATTGAAAAAAACTGCCTACACGATCCATAGCAATGTACGCGGCACTGAGACGAACAAAAAAGTCAGTGGTGGCATATATGTAACTTCAACCGTTATTGCGTCAGGTGGAAAATCATATAACCTGAATAACCCTATGCTTGCTCCCGTCGTGGCTTCAAGGTAGGCAGCGCCCTTAAGGATATGTGTTGGACAATTTTATTGCATTATCTGTTTTTGAGTCATAGCATTTATTCAAATTGTACTATCAAAATGTAAAGTGTTCTTGTCGACAAAGCATAGGATACATTCCTGGTAAACTGCTTGAAATAAGTAATAATGAAATCTTTCAATAATTTGTCATGCAGAATTATTGCAAAAGGATTCTTGAAAGTTAACCTATATTTATTATGTTGCAATGATTCTGTGAGACTTAATGAAATATTCCATTATTATTTGTGTCAAGCAGTTTACGAAGAATATATCATATGCTTTGTCGAAGAGAAAGTTTTGATAATAGAATCTGAATAAATGTAACGGTTCAAACACTGAAAATACTACAAAATTGTCTATCACTCCCCCTTGAGAGGCTGTGTCAGTGTTTCAGGCGCATGTATGCAACCCGCATTAATCCCATATAAATCAAGGCTAATTTTACGTTCGCTATAGTAACAAGAGTATTATAAATATCTACGTTATCTTAGCGCTTTATTAGAAACAGAATCGTTCTTATTTTCACTACGTTTGCAGAAGACAAGTATAAAGAATGGTTGGTACAAATTTTACAAAACTTTTATTTTCGTATCACGTTGATAATGTAACCGTTTGTTAAACTGATTTTTGTATCGAAAATAAGAACGACTCTGTCTCTCATAAAGCGCAAATATAACGTTGATATGTGTAATACTCTTGTTACTATAGCGAACGTAAAATTAGTTTTGATTTATAAGGGTGTTTAATGCTGGTTGCATACATGCGCCTGAAAGACTGACACGTCCTCTTTAAGGGGTTGCGTCATTGTCTAGACATGATATTAAAATCTACGTACAGTCCGGTCAGTCAGCTGGGACTGAAACCTAAACTAACAGAATGCGAGTAAAGTATGCTACGTTGTGCCGTAGTACACCTACGCTTATGCATAATACGACAAAAAAAGTTCAGTTTTAGTTACTTGACATGAAACGTGTTCGACAATCGCTCATAAAAGAATGCATTTGTGCTGATTTATGAATAGCTAACAACAGTTTAACACTGCATGAACCGCTGCGAGGAGCAATCTACGCCATGCTCAGATCCATGTTTGAGGAGGCCATAGGATCTTCAAGAACACACTCCAGCCAGGGTTGCCGATGACCCCCGGTGGTCATCAATCACGCCATTTGTCTCACGTGACCGAGAGCGAACTGCGGTCATTAACCAACCGGGTTATTCTTCATTTCGGCCGGCACCTCCCACATCTTCTTCCCCCATGACCGACCGCCCCACCCCTTAGTAGGAAATCACCTGCTGAAGGTACCGCGTGGTGGCCACACGAAACACCCTCAGACGGACAAATTAAAAACCGCTTTGCGCCACTGACGATTTATAAACTCACGCGTGGCTACGCTGTAAAAATTATATGTAAAATACCACACCGATGTATACATAGTATAGAATAACAATGTCGCCTAAGAAACGTGTTTTCAAATGTATACGTATAGCAACAATATTATCATCTTCTATCTCATTTGTAACTCATAATATTTGTATTCATATATATGAGGTGAGAGATTTTGGTCAGTGATATGATGTGAGTATGGAGCAACACTGGAATGAAAGAATGGGTGAAACAGGAGATCCCCGAGAAAACCCACCGGCCAACGGCATCGTCCGGCACGATTCCCCCATGCAAAAAATCCGAGGACTTACCCCGCCGAGAATCGAATCCGTATCGCCTTGGTGGGAGGTGAATGGTCTGACCATTTGGCCACCGCGGTTCTTTTTTAATACCATTTGACGGATTACAGTTTAACTTGCCACACACACAATGTTTTTTATGGATAAGGTTATCATGTTATCCCTTTTACTCTTACTCGCCAACTCACTGCTACATGTCGCCGCAGCGCATCAACTTCTATTCACTTACACCTTAGATTACCATGAATGTTGGTATACATAGATATTTTAACACGGATTATATTTTAGCGATAACCATTTTGCTATACTTGCCACTAGATGGTACAGCAGCGCACCATCTTCTATATATAGCTTCCCTTTATGCCATTCTGGGCATAAAAAAGGTGGCAGGGGTTCGTAATGCGACTAACATCAATTTATATATATACTGGCAGGATAACGATTGTCGGGTTCTGCTAGTAGTCTATATTTTACATTAAGTAAAATGTTGAAATATGGTTATAGTGTGGGCCTCATGTTTGCAAATAGAAACGCTTTGTTGGGTATATAATGTACGTTTTTTCTCTTAATTTTTAGATTTTATACGTAATGTTAATGCATTAAGCTTTTATGTGCCTTAATTAAATGTGGTAACTTTATCATCGCTAGGCTAAATGTAAGAAAGTGCACATGCCTAAGTTTCACCATGTAAAATTAAGACGTAATAAATAAATAGGCATGTTACAATAGTAATGTTAGTAAAATTGTTCCCCAAATGTCAACTGCAGATTTCCTATACTTTTTTTTTGGAAACAGTCAAATATTTACTTATCACTCCAGACATTCATACTAACAATGATCAACAGCTGCTAAACTGAAGTATCTTAAGGGACACATAGGCCCATCTGTGGAATGACGAATAACTTATAACTTCCTATACGGTTTGTGAAGTTTTTCTTTACAGTGTAGAAGAAAATGTAATATTTAAGAACTATTTCTTGTGGTTTCTACACTGTTACAAAAAAAAATCCGTGAAATTAAGGAAAAGTACAGGTAATTAATTATCCACAAGTCTTCGCAAAATCACGGACATTCAGTTTTGATTTATAACAAAAACCTCCGTTAATTACTGGCACTCAATTTTCCAGAAATACCAAATATTATTCTTAGACATGTTTTCTTGAGATCTTGATGTAATGTTTAGTAACCTGAAAAATTCCTCGTATTCACCAGGATTCGAGACCACGACCTTAAGATACATACATTCTAACAATTGTACTGCAGTTTTTTTAGTTAAAAAAATCACCAGCCCCGGGATTCTAATCCAGAACCCCTCGCACTATATTCGGCAACTCAACCATTTTTTTTTTGTAGTTGCCAGGTAGTCATTGACTGAGTTCCATTTAGTGATAGGATACTAATATCGAGAAGGTTTCTGAAAAAAAAAAAAAAAGGTGGAGGGAACAAAAATGCGGAACAAGGACAGATCGAGGAATCCAAATAATTAAGTGAAACTGTGTTTTAACTTGCTTGCTAATACTAGAGAACTTAATCAGTACCGTTACAAGAAAAAAATACTTTATACGAATACAGAACTTTAAAGGTGCACATCCTACTGGCGCTAAAAGTGGAAAATATGTGCGATTTTTTTTTTAGCTGTGATAAGCTGCATGTAGTGACATGCGTGACCATCCACTGCAGGATAGATGAAGCGAGGAGAATTAGAAGATGTGTGTGCCACGCGAATAATCTGGAAAGCAAGCAAAGCGAGTGTTGAGTGCGCTCCGCCTCGCTTCTCTTCGTCACAGTGGGCGGGCTGCAGGATAAACAATGTGGCCTCTTCGGAACACTTCGGCCGCTTACAGGGCTGTTCGGGACTTTGCTCATGCGCAGTACGAGTCCTATTGCTTGTCGCCCCGCATCTCTTCTCTTCGCGGCAAACGGGACAACCAGGAAGCAGCATATCGCTTCTCTTAGCTTGTATTGTCTTCTCTTCGCTTCGCACTAGTGTACATGCACATCAACGCTAGGAGTCATACTGGCCTTTAATACCAGAATTTTTTTAAAGATGCTCAATAAAATGTGCTTTAAAATTGTAGAAAATATTTCCGCGGATTTATTCAATGTTACGGTCAAGCATCCTTTAACTGGCAATACGGACAAAATTCTGTAAACAAAATATTACGGAAGCTACTTCCGTGTAATTACAGTACATTTCTCTAAATATTTCTGTGAATTTACTGAAATTTTTAACAGTGTATTACCTGCTGCCAGAGCCATTTATTATATTCAGACCACGCGAGTTTTGATGTTACAGTTTACATCGTAAAATATAGCCTATTTGTACTTTTCAAAATTGATTTGGAAAATTGTTACTTGCGGTAGTTTTTTTATCAGTACAAATAAACTAAGGGGAAAATGTCAAAGAGTTGACGCGGAATCTTCTAAGCTAATGTTGTATTTTGATATTGATATTTGAATGTCACCAGAAACTCGACCATAGAAAGTAGATTATAGGACTAAAATTTGGTACGCTGAAGAAATCAATGATTATCAACTAACCTGATGTTACGGAAAGTAATATACAAGGACCTCTTTCAGAAGGGTTGTAGGTAGAGCAACTGAATATTTTGCGATAAGAACTTTCGCCAGCTTGTTTCAATACTTTATGTACACTACTTCAGTTTTGCTCCATGGTTATTGGCACAGCATGTCATAGTTCATAGACGTCGCTCATTCGACCGTGCCAATAAGACTAAGGTTGCTGTGATACAAAAAGCGTGTGATTTACTGGTAAAACCCCAGGATGCTGAGAGTTAAAATAACAAATTAGTATAAGGGACCTTAAAAATTCGTTTTTTTTACGCACACGCTAGAATTCAAACAACTGCAAGTTCGTATCACTTTCGCAATCGGCCGTGGACTTATTTGACATCCACTGAAAGTCTCCGAGCCAATAACAAAATATACCTTAACGTGCCCCATTTCACCGTATCAGCGAGCAGCTAATAAACAGCAGTTGTCTGCGTGAATACACAAATATTCTTGGAGACTAGCCTACAGGTCAGTGAACCCGCGAATTTTTCCTGTCTCTACAAATCGGTTATCGTTAGAGACATGCAAAATTCGCGTTATCATTTGATAGCAGACTAAACTTCACTTTCCTGTACATAACAGAGCATAATCTGCGATCAATTGGCCACGAACTTTTATGTGTTGTCATTTACGTGTGTTACGTTTTACAGAGATTGGCCTCTCTATCGTGTAAGAAAGTCACTACAATATCGGCCAGCGGGAGACTTCGAACAAGCCTATAGTCACTTGGAGTCTAGTCAGCTGTAAGAAAATAACGCGAATTTTGCATGTCTCTAGATCGTGAAGCAGAGCTGCAGATGTGCACATAAGTAGGGGCCGGAAATTTTCGCGGATTATGTGACCCTCAGGCTAGAATCCATTGTCCTATGCATATTCAAGCCCCGTCTATTCGTTCATTGTCCGCTGTTCCACTGAGTAGCAGCTAGTGGACAAATGGTCGGGACTTGATTATGCATAGGAAAGTGCATTCTATCATGCAGGTTATTGAATCCGCGAAATTTTCCGGCCCGTACAGATAAGGCATTGAAACAACTAGATGTTAAATTACTTTCACCAAAAAAATAAGTGGTTATAGCTATAGGCAGTAAGAAAATGTTGAAGGAAGATGATTACGTCTAGATAAAGGAAATGTCTGCAGCTTGAATCCGGCCTCCTTCGACACTCGGAGGAAAGGAAAACGCCGTACATAGGCCAACATTTCAGTCATCAAAACAGTAAAAAGCAGCATACTGTTTCTTAGTGTGATGACATACGTAATACAGACCGAGAAACTTATTTATAAATAGAAAGTTAAATAAAGCATATCATAACCATACAGGCATCCGTAACTTTATCTGGCAAATATTTTAAGTCGACGAACGACAGGAAATAGAGGAATTCTTCCGCATTTTCTTGCATGCTCTGTTGCTTACAGTATTGTGCTAGAAAGGGTTTGAAAAATCAAAATTTCAAATATAAAATATTGTCATAATGTTACAATAACAAAAGGACCGGTCTTAAAAACTGAGAAAAACATACGGCATGGAAAAGGGTTGATTTGAGATTAATTCTAAAACAAATTGATAGCCCTTGTCACTAATCATGCCGAACAATTTTAATAATTTTTCCCTGATTCAAAATTTGATATAATTTATTTCAAAAACTTTAATATAGAATTAGTTAATGACCTCACCATTCATTATGCGTATTTAATTCTAAATATTAAAGCGTGGTAATTAATTAAGCAAATCTAAATTTTAAGATATCTTTCACTCACCATGTAATAAATACTAAATTACTCCTACTACAAATTTTGTCGAAGGATACTTGTCTGTAATTCATCACAACCGTCATTTATTACACGAAAATTATTATCAAAATATGAGGCGCAGACTCTTAACAGGGAAAACTTTTGATAGATAAACGTTACTGGATAGTAAAAGACACGGACTAACTAGTTATTTCAAAGACTGAGTGTGTCCAGAGTTTTAATGATAAACATAAAAAAGAGGGTTGATTGTTTCGGTGACAAAATAATATTTTGTGGCACCTTCGCAATTGACCACCGACACTAGAAATCCCGAGGGGATCTGAACCTGTAATGTGAAATATACGAATTACAGGACTAACCAAGGTATACCACGATGTCAAATGTGTTGTAAAGTACAGCGAAAAACGTTTTTACACACTTATTACACATGCGCCCATTGTGCAAAAGTATACGAAAAGAACAATTCAGACAAGTATGGAATGTCAATGTGAAAATACCATACTAATTAAAATACTGTTTCGAAACCCTGCAGAGTAACTAAAAACGACTTTTTTAAAGACTGGAGTGCTCCAGAATACACTAACAGGATGTTTGCGAAATTCGGATAGAAACGTGCACTTAAGTTCGCTGCATAGACTTTCCACCAATCAAATTATAGGGTCATCACTTAAAGTTCCATAGTAAAAATGGATCGGCTACAACCTTGCACGTTATTTCAGTGCTTGTCTCGTTATGGCGATGTGGCATTTGATACGCTCTTCAGAATCGCCCTTATGTATATATCTGAGGAGCCTTACATTTAATATAAGTAAGGCTCCTCAGATATCGCCACAAAGAAGCAAGCACTGATGAAATAGCGTGCAACATTAGTATCCTTTCGTAAGTTGGTCGTCGGAGGAAGGGGCTACAAGGGAGTTATGAAGGCCTGCTTTCTAATGACGTCGCTGTAGGCCAGACGTAAAGCCCAATAAAAATAGAAAATAAAGAAGTTCTGGGACTGCGGTGGGGCAAACCTAAGAACACTCGCCTCCATTTACTGCAATTCTCCGCTGGTCAGTTCTGATTTTTGCATCATTCGGACTGTGCCATTGGTTGATAGGTTTTTTACCGGTATTATCTCTCTCTTAGCCCTTGTCTATTGCTGCCCCATCCCCATCTCATCTCACCTCAACCATATTTCAGTCCGGTTGGCTGACAGGCGCGTCTCTCGCGTATATCTGCCTACCATAATCTCACCGCAGACTTATCTCGTCACCAGATATCTTGCCAGAGGAGGTGGGAGCGAACCATGTGGATATTAAGAGTACTATACAGCTGGTACATGAACACTGTTGCAACGTGTTATGCGAAAGTGTTTTTAAGATATACTACTAAACGTGAGTTCAGATAATCATCTCATATGACTGCACCAGTTAGAGTAATGTTATTGTGACACCATACGTCTGTGATTTGCCAGTAGAATCCATAGACAAGCGAGGGTTAAATCATACAATTACTGACTATGAAGCAGCGCTGCAGAGGTGTACATAAGGCATTAGAATCAATTTGTGCAAAAATCTTTTTCCCACAAATTCACGACTCTTCTATAGTTTCTGAAGAGAACGTTTCCTTCTTTAGAAATGTGTACGTGCTTGTCTGTTTCTATAAAGCTTCTTATAGCTTCGGTATTTTGACTCTTCTTTGGGCATTTTATGTTAGCTCTATGTAACGTCAGTCACAATAAAAGACAAAATTTACATAAATACGCTGGAGTAGGCATATTATGTTAATTTATAGAACCCTTAACGTGAACGGATATTAAATTTTACATTACACATAAGGGAGTCCTTTAGAGCTGTAAAAATTACCGAAGTCATGGGGAACAGAGAATAGATCCTGCAAGAATTCAGTTGAAGTAGATGTACTGGGCAGCTTACGGGATTATGTTGATTGTAATATTTTTTTAATCAGCAGTTTTCTAGTGCTTTGCTTGTATGTGCATGCATATAAGTGATATAGGCCTACATACATTTTAAACTTAGACATATGTTCCACCAAGACATTGGGACAGGAAAATTTCGCGAATTCAATTAACCGCATGCTCCACTGAATAGCAGCACGTGGACAAACGCTCGGGACTTGAGTAGAGAGTTGATTCTAACATGCAGGTCTTGAATTCGCGAAATTTTTCTGTCCCTAACAATACACCAATCAACATAGTTTGGCGAGCGATACTTTCTGTAGGGATAACTCGGGTTCGAGTTCCGTTCGACCATATCCTGAATTCCGTTTTTTTTTTTTTTTTTTTTTTTTTTCGTGGTTTTCCAAAATGCTTCCGGCTAAAGGTTTGTTGGTTACTTATAAGGCCGTTTAAGTAGGAAAATGTCATAAATTTATAATTGTTTAAAATGGGAGTAGTTTTGTAGACGTTACTTGAGAGTATATTTTCTCTTACGAAAAATATTTTGCTCAGCCAGTATTCCCCTAATGGCACTTCAAAGTTAAAATTTGCACATTTTTACTTTATACAAAACTTAAGCAGTAAACACAATGAAATTAAAAAAAAATATATATGAACTTGAATGTCACGGTTTACGGCTTGAAACATATAAAAACTCATAAAATATTTTCATATTTAAAAAAATTGCTGAGAGTAACAAAACAAAGCAAATAAATATTTTTTAAAAATAAATTATTTTATAATGGGTTTTTAAGTACTTCAAGCAGTAGCTGGGGACACGTAGTTGTAATGTGAATTATTTAATTTCAAAATATTTATTGGTTTTCATGTTTTGTATGAAGTAAAAATATACTAATTTTGACTTTGAAATGCCACTATGGGAAAAGTGACTACGCAATTTTTTTTTTGTAAGAGGGAAATGTAATCCCAAGTAACGTCTATATAAAACTGACAGTATTCCATACGAATATCAAATTGTTATTTTTCCCCACTTTGAACACCCTTAACACAGGCAGTGGTAGAATTTTTTTTAAGCCAATGGTTCCGTTTCTTATGATGCTACTGTCAGCGAGACGTTAAGCAGTATTACTAGAGACGTACAAGATTTGCGATATTTTCTGTCAGTTGACTAGGACTCCAAAACACAGTTGTCTTGTTCGATGTCTCTTTTCGGCCGACAATTTCGTGGCTAGCTGCGAAGAACGCTTTGGCCCAATAATTATAAGTTCCGTGGTAGGGTGACAAATCTCCCGTAAATCGGTCACAGAAGAAAATGACATCACATAAATGCTCGAGGCTAGTGGGATCAGATACTGGTATGTACAGGGCTGTGGTGTCTAGCTTGTAAAAAAGCAAATTTTTCAGGTCCCGGCTTACATTTAGCAACATCAGCTTTCAAACCGTGACTGAAGACAGGTCCTCACATGTTTTGGTTGGTTCGTTGAACCTGACGCGAAATTTCTTCGTCGACGTGACTCATTTGCCACCCTAGATCCTCACCTCTCCCGTCACTTGCGGGGGAGCTAGATCCCCTACCAGCCCTTTTCCCCCCGGGGACCACATCAAGAACGGGTTTTTCCCGACCGGGTCGTGGGATTGGTTTCCGCCGTGCTCTGGACCAACCTAATGATGCTGTGGGAGGGGCCGCATCATTCGTCAAACTGACCAATCCCCGGCCTCGCTCCCCGGACATCCATCACTGCACTGGGATGATAAGGGGAGGAGGGAAGTTGGGATTCTTCTTGATCTCGGTACGGGAGTGACCAGGTTCTCCTCGAAGAACGCAGCATCTCAAAATGTCTTCGATCTTCATCAGTCCATTAGGTATTTTTAGATTCTGCAGACAATTCAATTTACAATCGCATTCCTGGCAATTACATGTTTGTCTTCTAAAGATTTTGGGTAGCATATTTCTGACTTACATCAATTTCATGACGCCACCGTCGACTCAGGGCATCACATTAAAACAAATAAAGTAAGAATTAGTGATCTGAGCCTAATGTGCTCAAGTCGTTGATTGATTAATCTTTCGTATCCTCAACAGTTAATCATAGGCATTGAATACCAATGACATTAGAACAGTTGTATTCACGTTAGTTACAAAATCGCTGGTAAACTTCCGAGTCTAAACTCGGTAATGCGGAGGGGGAGGGGACATTACTTTAGTAGCTGTTCGCTGTTAAGTGCATTGGCTCTCCAGGATCGGTGACAAGAGTCAGATTAAACACCTGGTCTTGCAGCGTTAGTTTTGGAGCCATTCAGATTTCATTATTTGCAACGGGATATAAGATAAAGCTCATGACTTCGCGCATCAGTAGAAATAGTCCTAGTTTAAGTTTAAAAAATGCACATTTGCGAACAAATATGAGAAACTGTCTCTCAATTTATTCAGGATGTGATACAATAACTGTAACATGTAACATTTAAACATTTTGTTATTATATGGCCTAGCAGGCGGGACAGCGAAAGAGGTTCGAACTGCAACTAGGCCAGCGTTGGGAAACCACGGAAGACAGCAACTCACCTCACGTCCCTTGTAGTGGCGCAATAATGAGGACAAGCACGCCAATATATGGCACTGTTACCAAGTACACCAGGTCTGTTGTCCTCCAGCACTCATCCGATCAACAGCAGTCCAGTTCTCCGCCGGGACTCGATCCACGAGTGCGTGCTCGTCCGTCGATGCCGTTTACCTCATCAGTTCAGCTTTCGTTAAGGTCATCAGATTTAATTATGTGGCAGCAACCCTCAACTTAATATAATATATCAACAATCAGTAATATTGCGCTCCCCTCCTTAATTAATAGGCTATAATACTTTGTAAATGTCTTTGTACCTGCCATTGTAGCAGAGTAAATGCCCGTTTAACCATAACTGTCTTAGTATTTTAACCACAAATAATATCTAAATAAACCCACAGTGTAGCTACCAACTGAGAGAAACCCTCCAAATAAAATCAGTATCCAAAAAAATAAACCCACAAGAATATCAAGTTTGTAACAATTTGTTTCTAAAATTATAATATTTAGCGTAACACAGAAAACCTAAGTGCATGGTTCTAAATATAATAAAAAAATATTTCTGCAGCAGAATTAAAAAATAAAATAATTGTACTAAAAATTTGGTAAAATATTACAAGGTGCCAATTATAATTGATTAGTTGCGTTCCTGACGAGGCCGACACGAATTTTGGCAATTCGGATTCGTGCCGGAAGATGCTGTTCGACAGTGGGTTTTCTCAGGGTTTTCCTGTATATTTCCCTACCGTACCCTTCATTTCGACCCATTTCCATACTCACGTTATATCACCCCTCAACGACGCTGCAAATGTCGCTGCTAAGCGCTGGTCAGAATCTATCTTCTTCTGTTTTATTGTGATTCATAAAAATATTTATTGGACTAATTTAAGGGCCTGAAACATTTTTGTAACAGCTGACAGAAACAAAAAAATTGACATGTAGTTAACAAGAACTTGTTTGTAAAATTATTATTACTATTTTTTTCATTGTGACTAGGCTCACGTTAAGGAGAAGTGTTAGATAATTTTCTTTACCTTCCAATTTTCAAGTCATAACGTTTATTTAAGTTATATTGTCAACATTTTATTTTTGACAAGACTTAGGATATACCCTTGATAAACTGCTTGACACAAATAATAATGGAATTTTTAATCAATTTGTCATGCAGAAACATTCCAAGGGAATTATAGGTTAACTTTTAAGATTACAAGTCCAACATAAGAGAAACACATAGCCTAACACTATCATTATCTCCAAAATTCATCAGAAATATCTTCTATGCGTTAACATTGCAATACTTACCAAAAACATTTTAGAACAAAAAGTTATTGCGGAAAATCGACAAATTAAATTTTGCATCTAGCTCTCCCCATTAAGGACGCTGCCTTGTCGTCACCTCTTCTGTGCATTTAGTTTTTCTGTGACGGAGCCCCGGCGCTGGTGGAAGAAGTTGACTGATCGTCTGTGCGGCGGAGGCGTGAGAGAGAGACAGAGAGAGCCAGGGAGAGAGAGAGACGCCTGCTTGACAAACGACGCCTCAGCCGGCAACACGAGTGGTCTCCGTGTCTGCTACACGGCGCCGAGAACACCCCTTCCCATTTTTTTAACCCCTAAAAAAACAAATGGCCAGTTTCATCACGATTAATGCCACGCGACGGAGCTGCGACGCTACGCTAGGTCTCCATCGCCGTCCGTACAACGCGGCGGTGTCCGTAAAGGCTATGCAATGTCCGCGGGTGTCCTCAGTCCTCGGTTTTCCTCGGTCCCCTGCCCTCGCTCAAATTTGAGGCACTGATTGGTCTACGTGATCAGGTGATGTCATGACGTATGTCCTCGCATGTCCCCTGTCCCTGTCCTCGGCTAATTCGTCAATGTTTAATTATTATTCTCGGTTGTCACATCATGTCCTCTGTCCCAACACTTGTGTAAAGAAGAAAAATTTGACGTCATAACTCAGCGTGTCGTTTGAAAACAATTACAAAAATTGAGGCTCATTGAATGATTATAAATAAATTGGTTGACCACGTTAATACTCCCCATAAAAGAAATACAGTAAACTAAAACAAATTCGATTCGAAAGTGACACGAAGCATTTACTGCTATCTGGTGGTGGTTTCCTGAACGTTGCAGTAGGTATTGATCCCATAAGGAATTAGTCAACACAAATAAAATAAAATATTAATAGCAATAATAAAATAATATGAATAATAATAAACAACTAACAATAAAAGTCGAAATACGAAACAAACTAATATGTAAAACTCAGGACTTAACAATAAAGTCAGCACAGACAATACTGGTTGTTGACTTATTCCTTATGGGATCTTTCATGTTCTGTGGTTTTGGTTTATGGACTACAGCTAACTCTGCTTGTTTTCTCTTTTTTTTTTTTTTTTTTTTTCGTATTTCGATGTTTGTTTTTATTAGTATAAGATATTTCTGGGACGACATAATATTGCAGTGGCGTATGTCCACAATAATACAGTATGTGATACAACTAAGATGCCAAATTTCTTAGGGCAACGTAAAGTTCTTACAGGCCTAGATTTGAATCAAACTAAAGAAATGTATTCGCTGCATTTGCTACATAACGAACTGTTATTATCTGTGTTCATGTTTAGTGGCGTTGCCAGGTTTTCAGTTTGGAGGAGGGGAGAACCAAAATTCACCCATCCTCCCATTAAAGTAGGGGACCCGGGGATTTTCCGCTGGGAAATTTCGGATTTTAAATTGAAAAAAAAAAAAAAAAAAAAACCTATTTTAGCAGTATTTCTGGCGTAAATATTAAAAAAAACTTATTAATCCAGATTTAGTTAGTGCTAACAATTTAACAAAAAAGAAAGGCATACCAAGAAAAAGGTTATACTGTTAGCTGCAGCATTCATCGAGTAAATTATTAACAAATTTAACGAAATAAATTAATCTTTAGCACATTCAAAATGAATCTCACTACGTGACAAGAACACTATATATATATATATATATATATATATATATATATATATATATATATATATATAGACACATATATATATATATATGTATATATGTATTTGTGTGTGTGTTATAAGTATCGATTCTCTGATAAGTGGGCAAGTTTGAATACATAGTTCATTAAGACCACATTTTAGAAAAAAATAAGCTTAGCATCTCAAGCCAGAGAAATAAGCGTGTCAGTGGTTTAAATCTGAATTACCAGTAGTTATAGAAGTATTATAAAAGAATAGAAAATAGAAAAGCGGACACGTTAATTTCCTTTATCCAGTAGTTACCACGAAATCACAGTCATAATTCGAATACCAGAAGTATATTATTTCATTTTATACGTAACAGCTACGACTAAACAATACTAAAAATACCTCAAGTTTACAGTTCCAGAAACCTTTTTTGTGGATTAAATTACAAATACACATTCGTGCCTATGGGCTTATCAACGATCTATCCCTGTCTTCGCAATCCCCGAAACGTTGCATTTTTTCGTTGGTTTTAACATGTGTTGTGATGTCTATTTTCTTTTGGTTGTTGTCCACTGTTCACTGTTTTTGTCAATTTCCATCTTTTTTTCATGTTGGGAATCTGGTTCTATATTTGTGTCTGTGTTTTGTGTCTGGGTGTTGTGTCGATATTCGACTGAATTCTACCTTTAGAATTCTTTGTTGTCTAATATAACAATTATAAAAAAACAATGTTGAATTCCTCTGGGATTGCCCTTTTTTATATTTGTGTGTGTGTTTTATATTTTTTCTTTCTTGTTCGTTTTCGTACTTTGTTATTCAACGCAGGTTTGATCAGCAAAACATGAGCAATGGCGTATGTCCCAAACCAATAAATTCTAATTGTAAACTCCCACTGCAACAAACATTTAAAAATCTCAGCTACGATATTAAGAGTAATGAGTCAATTGATGTTGTTCTACTAAGATATAAATTTACATAGTTATTGTAACTGTAAAATGTTCGACATTACGACTAAAATATTTATGGTATGATTGCTTTTTAAAAACGTCAGTCCCGTAAAAAACGCCACTTGAAGAAAGCACACAAAATGAGTGTATTTTTTACTGATACTCATAAATCTGCAATTTAATACGTACACTTCTATTTGTTTAACTGTAGATTTAATATTTTATTAATACTAACGTGAAACCTTTATTCCAGTTTTGGAAACATTTCTGTTAAATTTCATACAATGTGGTTGTTTTTGAAAATTACACACACAACAATTTAAAAATACTCAAAAAACGTATGTGTAATTTCACGCTTTGTACAGTGTGCAATTTTGTACTTCCAAAAAAGTTATCGTATTTGCGTGAACCAAATATTTTATTGTCGAGCGAAAGTAATTGCTTTACCTAGATCAAATGAATCAGGCTTGTTAATTTTGGTAGTTTCTTCTAGCAACAAAATGTATTGTCAGCTCAAGTAAATGCTTATTTTACCAAATTAAAAAAATATTTTGTAATAATTTCATTTAATGTTTACTTATAGTAAAATATAATTATGTAGTATAAGTTCAGTTTTTTTTAATCTTTACAGACATTTTGACTGATGCATGCCGTTATTTCCGGAAACGCCTACAATTTTTTGTGTTTACGTAAATTTTCTTCGATAAATCAATTTATGGACAATTAACCGTTGTTTCCAAAATGCAGTCTTAAACTTTTTTTTATTTCTACGTGAACAGTTTTGTCTAAAATCATTTCCCTTAAGTTTTTCTCGTTCATTCTTCGTACATATAAATAAAACGTTAGAAGCATTGAGAAACCATGTTTACAATGTTACGATAATTTTTTCTGCGTAATATAAGAACTTGTGACTTATTAATAGCCAATTTTTTACATAGTATTCGTTGTAACGTAACCCTAACACATAACTGGATTTGCAAAGAAGAGATAAAATTATGTCTTTAAGGCTGTAACTGTAGACCTACACTTCATAATAATTTCCCAAACCTTAGTGGACGTTTTTAACCCTTAGACACTATCAAACACTTGCCATAATTAAACTAGGAAATAGAGAAAATGTCGAAAACTGTTAATTTACAAATCTGGTAACATAATATTGCATTCGACTGTTTCCTAAAAGTTATAAAACGCTACCTTTGCTGCACTAGTAAAATTTTTTAACTATCTTAACTTTCTTAACACATTTATACATGGATTTAGTTTAATTACGAATAATTTATTATATTGTACACACTCAGGGCATAAAATTTAATACATGATATGCTGACAGTAATATGCATCTCGCGAATAAAGAAACCGTTGATTGAGGCGATGTGAATCTCACTAAGTTTAAAATGCATTTAACGTTTAATCACTATGTGGTTGTTTAATGTGAATAGTTTCTCAATGTTAATATAAATTTATCTTAATGGGGCTGTTGCAGCAATGGTTTACATTGGAAACATTTGCCGTCTACAAATAAAAGTGTTTTTCTTTGAGCTATTGAAACCACTGGTATCTAGACACTTCCATTGTAAGCACATACATACATACATACATACATACATACATACATACATACATACATACATACATACATACATACATACATACATACATACATACATACATACATACATACGTACATACACACACATATATATACATACACACATATACACACTCTTAAAAAAATTGTAACATTGCACATATAACTGCATAGGTAGTGTCTTGATTATTTATCACACTTGTTTAGACCATTTACGATGTAATAAGCACTTTCGAAATCAGTCTTTGAGACTTTAATACAAACATTTGTTTGTTTGCTCCCAGTTATTAGGGTAGTGAATTTGGGGAATGCAATTTCAAATTGTAACTACCCTATTAAGCGAACAGTTTTGAAATTACTGTAAACTGAAGTCCTCACTTTACAGTGACTGGTCTATACGTGTTCGTTACTAAGAAAAGTAAGGAAACAATAAATTTTATAGCTAGAGCCCGGTAGTTTTCGCGATAAGATTTTTGCCCCACTTTGTTTCAGTGTCTTACGTGCACACACCTGCATTTCTACTTTGTGGTCAGTGATTGGATGCCGTAACAGACAACGGCTGGTGGTTAAACCCACAAATTACAGACGTGACGTGTCACATTTATCCGTGTACTGATTGGCACAGTCAAATGAATAAACACTCTGCACAAAAACACTCTGCCAATAATCATGAAGTTGAACTACAGGTGTACACGCAAGACACTGAAACAAAGTGGGGCAAATATATTTTCGCGAAAACTACCGTGCGCTATTTATAGCTAATAATTTTACTGCTGACTGCTATCTGGAAGCTTTGTTCTGACGTTGAAATGATGAACGCATTTTGTTGGAGATACATTTCAGATTTATCACGAAAGAGTGAGCATTACGTCGCAGCATACGTGAGGAACATAGTGACAAAAAATTCTCAAGTACAAATCGAGAATACAGTATTCTTAGGTATAGCCTGACTTTCTAGAAATTTGTCTTGGGAGTCCGGCTTACCAATTGGGAGTCTTTAGACAACGTGTTCAGTTTTAAAAATTGTTTTATTGTCATCTTTATTGAACAAATACATTGACTCGTTATATATTTTCTGTGAGTATAAATTGGCTACGAATATACTAATTGTTCAGAATTAATTTTTAAGTCTGTATGTCTTGACATGTATTTAATACTAGTGAAGTGGAATTGGAGTGAATTTGTGGTAGCATAAATTCCTACAAAGTCAAACTGATTCAAATTTTAGAAATATTTTATACATTACGTAATAGTTGACACATAGTCCAGTGATATACAGGTTGTTCAAAAGTTGACGCAACCTTATGGGGAATCCTGTAGGTTACGGTAGATGTTGAAAGTGGCCACCATTGTGCAATTCACATAACTGAATACGGTGATGCATGCTCGTAAAGACATTCTATAGCATTTGTTGCGTAATTGCAGCGGCAGATCGTTAAATTTCGGCCTGCAAGTCATGAATAGTGGGAGGATTACTGATGCAAGCAGAATCCTCTAGGTACTCCCACAAGAAAAGGTCTGAAGGGGACCGAGGGGGCCACAACCCTTTTGAAGTCAATTGTCCATGAAAACACTGATTCAAGAAAGCCATGGTGGTGTTGTCTGTATGAGCAGTAGCATTATCCTGCTTAAACCACGTGTTCTGTAACCGGTCTGCAGGTATGGTGTTCACAAATTGTTGCACTAAGGGTACGTAGCGAACATTGTTCACTGTGTCATTGCACACACCCACTTTTTGTGCACGTAGAGGAGACTCGTGCAGCTGACGAGGATTTTCAGTAGCCCAAATGCGTGAATTTTGTGCATTCACGTATCCATCAAGGTGGAACCAAGCCTCGTCCGACCAAAACCAATCATTGAGTTCTTCCCTATTCGGTGTTACAGATGACATGAACCACTGACAGAACGCTACACGTTTATCAGTGTCTGCAGGAAACAACTGTTGAATAACACGGACCCTGTAGAATGCATCTGTAGACACTTGCGCTATGCTGTGTGGGTACTAGCAACATAGAGTCCAGACTGGTTTGATAGGCATTGTACTGACTTCTTGGGACTCACAGCATAAGCAGCTTGCACATCAACCAACTTTTCTTGTGTTAGGACTTTCTGTCGGCCACTTTTTGCTGCATCTGCCACATTCTCTGACCATTGGGACTTGTCAAACAGCCGCTTCATGGAGGATTTCTTTGGTGCATCAATACCAAACTTTATTGTGGAGGCATTTTGGGTCTGGGCATAACTGGCACATCGAATGTACTGGGTGATTTTGAATATTCTCTGCTGTAATTTGTAACCCACTTCTCGCCAATTCAACAAGGTTTACCAGCAACAAAAGAAAGAGTCACATTTTTCCATAAGGTTGAGTCACCTTTTGAAAGGCCTGTATAACACCGTCCAATTGTAGCTGTTAGCAATTCTGTTTGTCTGCAGGGAAATCCTGTTTTTTGCATTTTTTTTAATACTGGTATTATCTGTAAAGACAAGATGTTGTGTTTGAGCAACATTGTTAAGTAAACCTGTTTCGCTTTGTTGTTAATAGTTATTTGGTAAGAAATGTCACTACTTTAAGTAGTTTTTGATTCTCTTGTTGTTGGGGAAATGCTGTATTCACTTTTTCAGCAGAATTGTGTTTCAGAGACTCAGATAAATATCGCTGAGAGAGGCCTGCAACTAGCGGCGTGAACCAGACTAAAGAGAGACGAGGATTGAAACTCACTTCTCAGATCGGAATCTTGTGCACCTGTGGCAATCGCCCACGCATCGGAAGAATAATTGGGAGCGTGCCATCTGTCCTGCGCTCTTTTAATGAATGTAAATTGTCCCAGCTTTCCTGGTGACACTGGTGTTGCAAATGAGGCCACTTTTCTCTAGACCTGATAAGCTCATTATGGTTTTAGTTTCCCAACACATCAAGATCTGTAGTTATAGCGGAACATGTCTTATGTAACTAAGTGCATTACATCATTCACTTCAGTAGCTACGCTTTTGATCAATGACGTACATCTATGTTGAGACTTTGCAACGGGTAACTTACGAGCAAGTCATAGGTATAAGTAGTTGATAACATTCCATACTGATAAGATCAAACTTCAGTGAGTATTCTACATTATAAACGTAAAATACGTTCACTAACACCAGGAATATGTAAAAATCAAGTCCCCCATTCAGCACACTATAAAATTACAGATTTGTTTTCGCGTCAGTTCTGAAAATTTTAGTCAACTACAAGTAACGTTTTGAATCTGCATTGACGGTTGAAACATAACCATACTAATAGCATTATAAAAATATCGTGGGCAAAACATCTGTCAGCTCAGTGAGGGAAGAAAATCGAAAACGTAGAATACTCATTGTCGCATTACAGTATTGTTAGTGCTTAGCGCAGTGTTGTTACAAATCTGCATTGTAGAACTAGACCAACACGAAGCAGTGGGGAAGTTTCGCGAAACTGCCAGAATGGATTAGGGCTGGTCCATTCTCATAATGGACAAATATTGGAACAAGTAATTGCCGGAAGGAGGCAATGCAAGGTAAGAATGTCCAAGTCGTCGAAAAAAAAAACACTAAAGGTTTTTTTAATATTTTTTATATTAAGTGGATCGTAGTGGGAGTAACGCTACTATGAAAAGAAAAATTCAATATAAATTCTTGAAATATACATCAAAATAACACTTAATACTGTTAAAAGAATAAAACTCCAAGTAGTATCTTTTTAAATTTTATTGAAAGAAGGATAATTTTGAAGTTGATTTTTAAACTATAATTCACTTAAAGGAAACACTGAAAACATAATTTGACTTACTTTTTATAAGTTTTGCACCACGCGAAACTAACATACTCCGTCCTAAACCATTCTGTATTTAAAACTGAATATGATATAAACAAATTACATAAATATTTAGTCGCTCTACGAAGTACTACATATGTTTTGAGTTTGGTGAATTTCATATGCTCACGTGTTCAAGAAAATATTTTCAAATGGCCACCATTTTGATGGTACAAAAAATAAATTAGCATAATAAAAATATCATGTCACTTATTAAGTACTATATATGTACCGAGTGTAATGATTTTCAGATAAAATTTACCTCCGATACCTCGTGTTATCAAAAATGCCCCAGTAGTACCCATTCCGTGAATATGAACACGGCTGGAACAAAATAGATAAAAGTCAAGCCACCTTACTGATTACTATACGTGTTCATAGTTTGATAAAATTCTGAAAAATGGTTCCTATATCTTGTGTGTTTAGAAAAATGTGTTTTAGGTACATCATACAACCATTTCACATGGTCGCCATTATGAAAATATGATCAAAGCACTTTTAAGTCTAATGAAGTTAGGCTATTAGGCCATACATATTTTATACCAAGTTTGATTAAATTTTGTAGACGTGTTCGAAAATTTTTTTTATTTATTTTTTGTTGTGGAGGAGAAATTGAGGAACGCCATTCGGAGAAGAGAAAATAAGCCTTAAAAAAGGTGGAAAAGCCTACGTAACACTACGTTTGTGTACGTCATTAAAAAGTGAACTTACATATTTATGTTTACTGTGCACGTAAGACCGCCATTTTGTTTCAGTACTTTATTTTAGAAAGTTATAATAGGCTATTTGTAATCTATTTTACTATATTTATGATTACTTTAAGTTTAAAACAATTTAGTATGCAACTAATTACGTTTCAAATGGCAAAAAATAAATGTACTCTTTTTTTAAATAGATGCTTAAAATAAATGTTTCTTAATCTATTAAAAGCATCACCCAGCGTCGCTTCATTTTTTTCTACCTTTACAAGGGGATGAAAATAGTAAGCCATGACTTATCTTGTACCATCTCAGGACATTGAGAAAATACATTTAGGAATACGGTCGCGCATTTAAGTCTGAGCCACTGTTATTCTAGCGCCTGAGATGGTAGCACTTACGTAGGCCCTAACTGAATGTTTAGGAATACCGGTCTAAGGGAAGATTGTCGAGTTTTAATACAAGCATTATTATGTGACTTTGTGCAACACAAACTTCAACCCGCATAATATGGAATGAATTGTTTACTAATTGGTAATCTGGTGGACGAGATTAAGATTTTACTATCATCGTATTCTACAAGGAAACTACTTTTGAGTAACCTCCAGGAATATGTTCCGAATTTTTAACATTAATTTATCACATTATACAAAAGTTCCCAACAATATTTAATTTTCAGACATGGTTCTCTTCTAGAAACAATAGATTGGCAAAAGTTTTCTAAACTCTGACTGTAAAAAAAGAAATAATTATTCCCGAGCTGACAGTAAAAAAAAAAACAAGAAGATACCAGCATAACTGATAAGTCTACTTCCCTCAAAGTGGGTGCAAATTAACCTTAAAAGTCCAAATCGCTTATGCTATCTACGAATATTAAATGATAAATTTCATTTAGTCGTATGACAAACGAAAAATACTAAAGGCAAGTCAGCTTGCTAAGTAATATGCGAGTAACCAGTTTAATAAATTCGGAACATTTTTTTCTAAGATGTCTATCCATCACAAAGACAAAATTTTAAAAATATTACAGAATGATGAACGAAATATACAAAATTTAAGTCAGGTTTGTATGCAGTATATGTGTACCAAGATTGGTGAAACAATGATAAAAAATATATATCCTACGATAAGTATATGATATTAAAATTTTATAAAGACAGCCGTCATTTCGAAAATATGCACACAGGATAAACGAAATACAAAATGTCAAGTTTTAGCTTTGTATGTAGTATATGTGTACCAAGTTTGACGAAAATATGAAAAATACTTCTCGAAATATGAAATACTATCCTAAAAATATAATAATGGCCACCATTTTTAAAATATGCACACAGGATGAGTTAAATAGACAATATTCAAGTCAGTTTTGTATATAGTATGTGTGTACTAATATTGGTGACGATCTGATAAATCAATCCGAAGAAAGGTGACACTATGCTAAAATATAAAAATGGACACAATTTTTAAAATATGAACACAGGATGAACTAAAAAGACAGTATTTAAGTCAGCTTTGTATGTAGTATATGCGTACCAAGTTTGGTAACGATCTGATAAACACATCCGAAGATATGCGATACTGTGTTAAAAATACAAAAATTTCCGCTATTTTGAAAATATTGTTACAAGTTTGAGAAGCACAAAACTTTATAATGTGGGCAATTCCCATGAGTTCTTTGGGATAGAGGTCTTATAATTACAAATAAAAGAGTTAAATTAAGTACTGGATTTAATAGCTCACAAAGCTACGAAATACACAAAACAGTAAATCAACAAGAACTCTCACAACACAATTAGTTATGCACACAATTACTCCTATGTCACAGACACGTTAATTAACTTTGACAATTAAAGCACAAGAAAAGTCTACCATCAATTAATTAAACATTATTAGAGCCCCAGAAATTTCGCGGATTGAACTGAGGAGAGGTTGGATTTCTAAGTCATGTACATGTTGGAAACTATTTCGATCGGGTCATTGTTTATTAAACGTGACCTTGCGGACTCCGAACCAATGGCGGACTTGCGTAAAAACGCTCACGGACTCCTGCGCTACATCGTCAAATGTTCAAATGCTCACTCACTGGAGCAGCAGCCAATCAACAAATATAGCTGACGACAGTGCACACAGGACTGTGGAGTCTAGCCTGCTGGGCGTTGAACCCGCGAAATATCCGGGCCTCTAAACATTATAAATCACAATAAAATTCAGTCACATATCCAATCAACAGTATTTCTAATAATGACAATGTACAACCTTATCAGTCCGAAGTGGTGATGGCTCACCATGTGCTGCGCAGCACCCCGAGTGCACCGCTGTCTTCACTCTTGAGGTCTTCTGTTCGACTCCCGTCGCGCACCTCCTCTTCGCCTGTCAGCCCGCCGCAGCAGTCCTCTTGTATCACCAAACACTGCTCCGAAGGTAGCCCCCTGCCGCCTCACAGTAGACTTTGACGTCACCAAGATGTCTTCACCAGTCTCTCTCCATAGGCGTAGCACCTTCCTCTAGCACTACCAATAGCGAACTCCCTCAAATGTGCCGATTATGTGCTTTTATACTAGCCCAGACAGTCGGGTGTCCCCCGCATTACAGGGGTCTAAAAATAGATATTTCATCATGTTTCGGATGTGTTTGTAGTCACGTCGGCCGCCCTCGAAGGGTTAAGACGCAGTTGGGACAGGTATCTATGACGTAGTTTCGGCGGGATTCCCACTATGAGCCACCCGGGCTTTGAGTCATCGGCCAGCCCTCAAGGTGTTACGAAACAGCCGCCGACCACTGGCCTCCAGGTACATTTCACGCAACAATATTAACACAGGATGTACGAAACACACAATGTTCAACACAGCTTTGTATGTAGTAGCCTATATGTGTACCAAGTTTTGTGAAGTTGTGAAATATATTACCTAAGATATTTGATACTATGTTGAAAATATAAACATGGCCACCATTTTGAAAATATTAACACAGGATGAATAAAATACACAATATTCAACTCAACTTTGTATGTAGAAGGTCTATATGAGTACCAAGTTTGGCGAGGATTTGATAAATATGTCCTAAGATATGTGATACTGTGCTAAAATTATTAAAATGGCCGATAGTTTGAATATATGAACACAGCATGACCTAAACGGACAATATTCAAGTCAGCTTTGTATGAAATATATGAGTACCAAGTTTAATGAAATTCTGAAGCTGAATATATAAAAGTCAAATCAGGTTACAAAGTTCTGTTTGTGTACAAAGTTTGATGAAATTCGGTCCACTGGTTCAAAAGTTTTTTGGAGGGTACACCCACACACACACATAGACACATACGCACACATACACACAGAGACACGCACACAGACGGAAATGTGATCTCATAAGCCTACTTTTTCGTAATACCTCGGTTACTCGATTGACTTGCAAACTATTCTTCTGACTATATTCAAGCGTTTATCTTCGGAAAATTTTTTTTCTCTTTCCATTTTTTAATGTGTACAGATAATTTAGTCAACCACGGTTGTCAAAATGTTATTTCTTTCTTAAACCATTTAAGATTATAAATTATTTGGGGCCTTTACTGACGTTGCTGCCGATTGTGAAATCTTAATTTAGAGAATTTCTTTATGAGTTTGCTTTTCTATTAAGGAACACAGATTTTCTCTTCGCAATGTACACTGAAAATATTTGTACTATTAACACAGAATATTTTTTTTAACTCAGTCGTCATGTTTTTTTTTTTTTTTTTAATTAAGAATATTATATTTTTTATCGATAATTTTCTAAGAAAATCTTTGGAAGTTTTGTAAAAAATTAATTTAGCTACAAGGCAAATTATAAATTTCCTTGTAAAATTACAAATTTTTCTTTATAGAATTTTTTACCTTCGGAGCAAAACTTTACACGACTTTGATGAATTACAATTTCACAAGACGCAGAGTTTTTAGGCAGTTGATCTGGGTGTTTTACGTACTCATCATTATTTCTTGTGTTGGGGTAGATAAGTTCAACTCACTCTCTCTCACTATTCATTATTTTTTATTGTTTAAACTGCTTGCGCACAGACAGCATGCCTTAGTTACCTGGCTCATGATTCCTTTTCACTTTACTTACACGTACAAAATATTCTATGTGGATACAAACAAATGTTGAGCGTAAATTGCCGAAAATTTTCATAAGAGATGCGTTGAAACATTTGGCCAATTTCCCAGGTTGTCAAATTGAGTGGGTGATGGTTTGAAAATATTCGCAGTTAATTCAGTTTCTTATGATGCTGTAAATACATTTCATTATCATGTTCCTAAATTTGTCGGAAATAGGTTTTTTTACCACTTAAAATCGAATACCCTTTACCTTAGCTTTATTCTTCACAACCATGTTCGTTTTTTACAACATACTTTCTCGTATAAGGCAATAAGAAGTCTATTAATATTGGAAATTACGATGCCGCAAAATGTACCTGTATTGTTTTTTAAAAAATATTTTTATGTATTAGAAGTCATATCGTCAGCAACTCAACCAGATGTAAACTTTACTTAATATTTTGAGAATGTTCGGGCGGTTGAAAAAATACGATTAAACTGACAGAAAACTTAATTCAAGGTAGTTCAATCAGAAAATTCTTTTTGCGCATTTGTAAGCCAATACGAAAACATTAAATATTACAACATTTAAGTGTACAATGTCTGTAGGCAAACAATATACACACAAACGCTAAATTTGTACGTGAACTAACTAAAATTTGTCGATTTACAAAGGGCGTTACAGTGACTTTACTGGAATTCGTGATTATAGAATAATCTCGTAATCTCTCGCTACAAGAGTTGTGTAACACGCATGAAACGAAGATTAACGGCCACTTTAGATGTCTGCTTTGCTAAATGAGATTAACAAATACTTGGTGCTAAGCTTTTGTTTGTGTCCCGGGAAACACAGTGCACTGTAGAAATTTTGTACACTCTGCAACGCATTTTAGATGCCGAAGTTTTTTATACTACTATAAGTGAAATCACATTGTATTTAAGTTAGAACACACTATATATAGTGTGTTTTAACTTATATATATATATATGTGTGTGTGTGTGTGTGTTTTAACGTACGTTTAGGTTAATATACGATTTAGCTATAAGTATGCACGCGCCCCGAATCGTATTGAAAAAATCTTTGATTATTTTAACTGACTAAAAAATTAACTTGTCAGCGATTTTTTTAAAAACATGCTTTCTAATAGCACAAAAAAATTTTAACTGCTGGCAGACCTTAACTGTGGTTATATAACGCAGAAAGGAATATCATCCGTAAATTGAATGCGCGCGTGGGGTTTATTCCTGAACGTGAAACCAAATTGGTCATCATATTCTCGGCTGGTAGAACGTTCAGGTAATATCATTGGTCGAGATATCTGTGTGTCCAGAGTAGGACAGAAGTGATCTCGTCATCCGAGGGCGGGGCTCGATAGTGTATGAGAAGAGAGATAAGCCCCCTCGTCGGTTGGTTCCGTCGCAGGAATTGTCGTGCTCCGTCATCCACGACGGCCTAGGTGGTGCTGTTGTTTATTTTATTTGCGGGTACTTGATTTGTGGACGTGGAAGACTTCAACTAACTCTGGTAGCGCCCACCGATGACTAAGATTAGATTTGTAGTTTTCTTGCCCCGATGACGAGGCGTGGCGAACAGAATGTATGGGGACCGTGCCTCGCTAAGCCATCGGCGCCAACGACCGCTGTTTTTCACAAGGTAGCCCCTTAACGGCGAGTGCTTCATCGAACGCCCGTGAAATCTTCTGTCGTCGCCGCTGCATTGGCCGTAGAGATGCGCCGGCCACGGATTCCTCAAGCCGAGGAGGTAAAAAATTACGGTCGCTTCTTCGTAGGCGACAACTTCTTTCGCTCATTCCACGACAAAGCTTCGTTACTTTATCGTGACGGGGAACAAGGTAAGAATACGTGTTTCGTTTTGATTTGACGCGGGGTAAGGACCGCCATTGATCTCCGTGCGACAAGTCCCCGGTTCTCTCTGGAACAAGTGAGGAAGAACTCTCGTTTTCTTGGAACGACTCCGGACATTCTCGACAGCCGGCTTCCACACCTTTGAACCACGAAGTTAATGTCTGTTGGAATAGTAAGATAAACACCCGCCTGTTTCTCACAATTTCGTTTTGTAAATTTCTATCTTCTACCAAGACTGGGTATGTAAAAATAGTTCAAATCTCTGTGCGTCAAAGACACCATGCTCCTGAGGAATTTGTTAAATAAACGCGCCATTCAACGTTCTGTTCTTTACTGAAAAAAAGTAATTTGTTTGTATTTATACAGAGAAATAATTTTTAGTAAAAACAAAATAATTTCTTGCTGAACCCGATATTTTAGTGGTAACAAAAAGTGTTTTAATGGTGAGTACAAATCATGTTTGGGTTTCTTAATACTAACGAAATATTTTGTAGCTACCTTAAAAAGTATTTTCCCCATTGTACTGTTACTGTTAACGTTGCAATACATGTTTAAATAAGGAACAACCTCACATTGTTTAAAAACGGTTGTATTCTTAGGCGATTATTCAAGAATGTCAGGTATTAATATTCTGAGTGGACGCACCATCAAAATGTATTCCAGAAATTAATTATATTTAGTGTATGGTTACATAAAAATTACTGACATGAGAATGGACCATGCCAAGGAAATGAACACACGTGTTATATTCCAGACGGATGAAGTCAGAGTAATGTACAAAATGTGGCAGTTATATCATCACGCAAGTTACAGCAATTAATTTGCAAGTGTTTCTGCTTCAACTTACAAAACCATCCCGAATAATGCAACTAATTTGTAATCAACGGTTGCTTAAACGATGTACTGTAATTTTCAGTTTAACACTTTTGTTAATTAAAAGCCTACGTAATCATATCTAGTATACTAAAATTATGACTTATTAATCCCCGACTAAAAAGGAGAAGTGTTATTAAGTTTGACATCTATGTCTGTCTGTCTGTTTAATTCCAATATTTTTGTCAGCGAATTAATGCTTTAATAATTTTAAGCTGTATAAAATTAATATTATTTTATTTCATTTGAGAAAAAATTAAATTTTAAAACCCACAAATCACACTTAAATTAAAAAAAAAAAAAATCCGACACAAAATGATCGCGTAAAAAATATTTGTTTCAAATTATTGTTAACATTTAAGAGCATGGTGGGACAGCTAAGTAAAAAAATATTAGGTAGTTACATTAGAGAAACTAAAAAACATATTATATCAAAACAAGGCCGAATCCATAAAATTACGTGTCACAGAAAAATTGAATTTAAAGATTTGAGTTATTTTTAATTGTCACGTAAGCCTCACAATATTTGTTGCAATTACTTTTTTCTGTTTCAAATTTTCTAATTTAAATTACCTAGTTTGTTTTCTTAGCGGTCCCTCGACGCATACAAGAGTAAACAATAATTTAAAATTGTTATTGTTTACCTTCTAAGAAATCGTTTTATGTGGCGGTCATTTCCAATTTTTTATTTAACTGCTATTTTGTAGTGGCGTTTGGTGTTATGCTTGAGTCGAGCATTGCTAAAAAACGAAATAGTAATAGTTATGTTTAGCTACGGACACATATATTTTACCAACTGATTTCAGTGTATGACAGTTTTCTATGTTCAGTGCAGTGACGAATCGTGGCATCGACACAAGAAAAGCGGCCATAGATAGAACTATAAAGACAGATGGTGCAAAACAGCGAGAATGTTTTTGCCAGCGTATTCTTCAAGTCACTATAGCGTCCTACACCTTGTATCATAGGACGATAATGGTGTGATGGCTTGGTCTAGCAGTTTACAGACGAATCACAAACGTTCATTCGTAGCGCATCAGAAACAGCACAGACCCGTAGTAAATAGGGAATCACCAGTCGAACTGGTGATTTTTAGTGAAAATAACTATGCAACATTTTGTTTCAATGCCTCATGTGAGCATCTACAGCTCTGCTTCATAGTTATTGGTTGTTTTTAACTTTTAACGTCTTGGGGATATACCCTTAAGGGCGCCGCCTGCCCGCGCGTGAGAGGCTCAAAAGCGACGGAGCAGTAAGGTCGACCTGGAAGCGCGCATCAAATGCCGCGTCGCCTCAACGAGCCAAGCGCTGATCTAGCGTGCAAGTTTCCCGCCGAATGGTTTTTACTATGGAACCTAAGCGGTGACCATATAATTTTATTGGTAGAAAAGCTGCAACTAAGTTCAGTGCAGGTCGCAATCTGAGTTTCAAATACATCCGGTTAGTACATTTTGAAATACGGAAATCTGAAAAGGCCGTTTTTAGCCATTTTTGAGAGCTTAGAAACAGTGTTTTTATTTTTAGCGTGGCGTCTTAACAATGAGGTTCCGACCTTGTATGAAGTGTGTTTTCATTCCGTACGTTGGCACAATGGGCACACGTGGAATATTTTCGTAGAAAAACCCTGTCTACGAACACACTGCAACGCATTTGAAGCGTGGGGTAGGCGGCCGCCTTAAATCACATAAGTGTAGTGTCGCAGTAACCTTGTTCTCATTGGTACAGACAAATGAGCGACACCTCTTCACAAATATACTCTGCCAATAGCCACGAAGCAGAGGTGCAGACGTGAGCGTTATGCATCGACACAAAATGTTGCTAATTCTTTTCACCAAAAATCACAAGCTCTAATCATCCGTAAATAAAAAGCAGTCAACATTTCTCGCTATAAAACATACTTATTAATAAATTTATTTGAACATCGCCATTTATTTACATAGGGTAAATTATGATCATCATGTGCGTTTACAAACACGAGAGTGAAATTTTAGTATTTTAGGGCCTCGCCTGTTTCATCGTGTTAGCAATACCGTTTTTTAAAAGAAACTATTCCACATGTGCCCAATGTGTCTATGCACGAAAAGAAAATACACTCCAAACGACGACTGAAGAGTCGTTTCAATGGATCACGTCGATTAGAAAAATCCTTTCGGAGCTCCTCAAAATGGCTAAAAACAGCTTTTTCAACCTGTTATATCTTATAAACTACTTGCGGGATTCGTGTGAAACTACTCTAGAAGCATGCAATGGACTTTGCTTAAAACTTCCCAGCAAATGGGGTCACCAGTGAAAGTGTCAATCAGGCGAGTGTCCTACGATACCACTGCACGTCGTTTCAGTGCCTTGCGGTAGAGGCGATACCGCGCCACAGGAGCTGGTCAACATCGCCCTTCACGCCGTGCTTCACTCACACAAACACACGGCCACCAGGCGGGCACCTTAAACACAACTTCAGCCACAGCCTCCACAGTCCTTACGAAAATGTGTGTTTTATGAATTAATGTATCTACTTATTTGCGTATGTAAGACACTAAATACTGATTTGCACAACTGTAAAAAAAAAAAAAATCTTGACAAATTCTAGATCAGTTTGCTGACTTTGCAGTTACACTGTGAAAACAAACGTCCTAAACTGTAATGGAATTTTTTCCTCTGGGACACTCACCATACTTCAGCTTGTAAATATATCAACTAATCACCGCTATGCCAACTTAACACCGATAAAAATAACACTAACAATGTTATTAACAAAATATTAGTTACAACAATTTTATAAACAAATTATAAGGTATGGTACACAATTTTATAGCAATGTTGATAACAAATGTGTTATTAACGTTGCTGAAAACACAAAAGTTACTAACAAAGTTGTAAGAATGATGAACGGAAGTTAATTAATAGCAATGTTGATGACAAAAATGCCTACAACATTGCTGATAACATTGCTAGTAACATTTGTTACTAACATCCTTTGATCTAGACCACCTTAGATTGGGTCGGGAAAATTATGTTATCAGCAGTGTTGGTGACAAAGTTATTATGTTTATAAATTCATAACTTTTGTTGGTAGCAAATGTTTTCAATAAAATTTTGATAACAAATGTTATTAAATATTTTTTTATAAATATTAACAAAGTTAATAACAGAATGTTGGCAACAATGTTGATAACATGAAGTTTTCAACAATTTTCAAGCACTTTTACAACATTGTTAGTAACTTTTTTTTTTTTTTTAAACACGTGTTATTGCAATGTTATCGTTGGTGTAAACTAGGATTTGCAATACAAGTCTGGTTACATCAGTATACATTTGACTGTTCCTAAAAACGCATAAGAATGTTAAAATTGACGTATGGGGAAATACTATACCATTCTTCTGTCATACAATTCTTATCCCTCGGAGTGGTAAATTTATGTTAACGTTGCAGTATTGCAGAAGTTACAGAAAAGCTGAGGATATTACATTCTAAATCCGAATAAGTGGTTAAAATCAATGTAATGTTAATAACTGAAGTTCCTGTTAACAATCTGTTTCTGACTGACAAACCTGTATAGAATTCACACCGTTCGAGGTGGTGCAACGATAACAAGTTGGACTTACATTCGGGAAGGACCGGGTTCCATCCCCGGCTCCGGGAATCCTGATTTCCAGGAGAATGTTGGGATTGTTTCTTAAGGCTCGGCATCTGTCGCCATATTGAAATATTATATTTTTCGCTCTCGTGAATTTCTGAGAAGAAAAGTGTGAAATTTTTTATTATAATAGCAATTCTATTTAACTTGCGCTACAATAAAAGCATCGTAGTTAAACTTTTAACGTATATTAAAGTCGCAGTCAGCCGAGCAATTTTTTTTTGTTAATTCTAAATTTGTATGACTGATTGCAGCTTAAATATACGTAAGAAGTTCAACTGCGATGCTTTTATTGTAACGCAAGGTAAATAGAATTGATATTATAATAGCGAATTTCAAATTTTTTCTTCTCAGAACTTTATAAGAGCAAAAAAATTAAATAATTCAATATGTCTACCGATGCCGAACCTTAACAAAGGCCATGGTCGACTCCTCTCCGAATTCCTGTCGTTGTGACCTCGTGGCCAACGAGACGTAAATCCACCTTGCCTCACCTGCAGGATTCACTGAATATCAGTTAACATGCAGGGAGAATTCACTGACAATAAGTGGAAATCTCATTAAAATCAGTGGCATTTAGTCACTGAAAAAATCAGCACGCTTTCACTAACTTCAGATGCTCATTTTTTGACCGAAAAAAAACTGGAATTATACCGGAGTGGTTCATTTTTCACTGATTCCAGTTAAGAGTACACAAACAGCAAATAGACTCGCCACAATTTGGTAGAATATTTCAATTACGTTTCGTCTGAACCTCGATCTTGTAACTTCCCCGGAGACGAAACTAAGCGAGACGGTGCTCAGGCTGGGCTCACGAGGCAGTGAGGACCCCCGCCATCACGAGAGACGTCTTCATACATCACCATCCATCACGAACCGCGCCCAAGAGGTTTCTTTGATCTTCATCTGCCCTGGCTGCATGCAGACGCTGTGAGTGCGCACGGGAAAGAGCGTACAATCAATGTGAAACAAAAAACATCACGCTGAAATGTACACGTTTCTTTTTAGTGAACACCAAGAAACTATCTGATTACAGTGGTTTCCAGACCATAGTATGTAATTTCTTCTCTGCTTAGGAAATTTCCCTTTATGTTGGGGACTACGCTAGAAACAGCCCTGATTCAGTTACTTTTTGAACCTGACTTGCGTGGGAAGGTGAACTGTTATGATTAGAGCCTCGCCTGGAGGACGGGCTAGCGACAGCGGCAGTGCAATCAGGTCAGGGGTTGCACAAGACAAGAGCCTCAGCGATTCTCCCCACCGGCACTGAAGTGCGTCAATATAACGCAATGTATCGGGGGAATCGGGGTCTGTCTCCTTCAAGCCTTCCAGCCGTCACCACCTCGCCAGGATGGTCCTGGGTCGAGACCCACGACGTGCCACCGTCCGTCGATAGCCGACACAATCATCATCAGCCTCCGGCATCATTCTAACGGTGAGGTCTAAGGTGTCCAATGGGTCACCCATCATAGAGTAGAACAAGTAATTATTTAAACAGTCGCTCCCCTCCAGCCTAATTATGTAGAACAACCGTGTAGTATTTTGTAACTAACTTACGTAGAGTAAAGCCACATAATTATAATTACATTAATATAATTCATTTAACAGTAACCCCCACCCTTAACTTGACCTCTTAAATAGTTTCATTATAAAGTGCCTACCTCTGGCTACAGCCACCCAACCACTATAAAGCATGTGTAAAACCTAGTAAAATAATTGCTATACAACAATGGTGGAGGCGCCATTCGCTCCTCACCTCTCACAGCCAAGCCACCATCCCTCCAAATTAATCAAGTTAAAATTTAGTCAAATTATTAATTGAATTAATTTCCCCACCCACCCACCTTAATGATAGAATGTTTAAATTAATCTCGTAGCATGCAAAATTAAAATCAGCCTCCGTCCCCAATTAATTAATTAACTTTCATTAATTTAATTAATTTCCCCACTCATCCAACCAGTATAATTCCTTAATTATAATATTAAAATTTATGTTCAAACCAATTAAAACTATTATGATAGTAAAATAATCCATTTTAGTTGCTGTTAAAACATAATTTCAGTAGTTCTAGCATTAATTAGATACTGAGATTTAATAATGCATTTCTTATAGCAATTTAAAACAATAAGTAAATAGTTTTATTATGATCGTTTCTGTACTAACATTTATGACTTTATGTTTTAATTATTCCTCTGTGTGTGCCGTAATGACGTATTTTTACTAGAATAGTTAACTACCACGTTCAGCATTTATTATAAAATTGAAAACATATATTAATTTTAAAACACAGTTAATATTTCAGTAGTAATTGTTCGGTCACTAAAGCGAGTCCTGTATTTTCTCAATGTAACGCCGTTGTGCTTTTCACAGTTATTTAATTTGCTTTCAATAGTACATGATATTACTATTTCGCTGCCATATAGAAGGCAGAGTTCTCGATGTTAGCTTCTTACAGTTCGCGCGCACGCACGCACGGTGCGGCGGCCTAGTTACAAGGAATGCGCAACTCAGCATACACTGTTGCCAACTTAGTTGAGCGGTTAAACGAGCCCAGGTTGACTAACTTATCTTTACGTTACCGTCCCATATGTTAGAAGATGTTAGTTAGTCTTTCCACTTTACATCATTTCATTTCATTTCATTATTCTTCCACTTTCACTTAAGATAGATTAGGTAACACAAGTACTAAGAATGAGAGTCGTTATGTTCATTCAGAACTGTGGTCCAGGACTTACAATCTTGAGGTAACACATATTACAGCAGCAGGGATGAGGGATATGACGGGTGTTAGAAGTGTGAGTGAGTCCTCACCATTAGGAGATCCCATCTTCTCTTTTCATTTTCTTCGATTTGCGCGTGAGACGTGCAAATTTGGTCTCTGCGGGTAGAGGGACCGCCCCTTTTACTCTACTGGCCGAGCTGGCAGTAGGAGCAGTTTGGACTTTCAGCTGTGGGTCCATGATTGCAACACAGTTGATCTTTGGGCAGTTGTACCTGAGTACGACTAGCCTCCGATCCCTTATGGTGAGCTAGAGAGCCGATATTTCCCTTGTGTTTGTCCCGTAATTTCTCTTGACTACGTACTTTTCTTTATGTAACTTTCTCTTACTACTTCTTACTCAGAATTTCAGATATGGGATAAAGTAACCAGTTTTAATAATTTACTCCTTATAAATCACAGCATACCCTATATATATAATATTGAATAGACGGTAGTAATTATAATATTCAATTTTAATATTAATACACAGTCGCGCATACATTAGTTAATGTAGCATTTTAAACAGTATATGCAGTATTATTATCCACATTACATACAGTAAAACTAATAACTATGAACAGCACGTATAATTATAAGTATCCCCTTCCCGATACCATAAATGATAACTCGTACACTTGGAATGATAGTCGTTATGTTAAACTCTTCTTCAGTTCGTTTGATATAACGGGATATAGGTTTTCAGGGTTAAGTCACTCATTTCAGAGGGTATATTTTTCTTCCTTTCTCTTTTCTATCGTCGGCGAATTTGGTCTCTGGGAGGAGTGGTGCCCTGCCCTAGAGAGACCAACTTTGTGCCCTATCGGTGCTGTGGCTAATCAGGCCATAGGGTACGTCCATGGATGCGTTGGGAGCCCTTGTCAATGTGGGGGTAGGCAAGCGACACATTGTCTATGTCCAGGTACCTGAGTACTCTGGTCGCCCTTCTGAAATGAGTCATGAGTGCAGTTTTTAGTGTGTGTCCGAGTCCATTGTCTTTCGTTTATCTGTTTATTACTATATATTACTATTCCTCGAGAATTTCCCTTAAGTAGTTTCTCTTTTATTGGTATTTTCCCCTGACTGCTTAGGTATATATATTTGTATAATATTTATGTTACAACCAGTTTACTTATCACAGTGATCCATATGTTCAGTTACAATTTAATAATAATTATATAATATTAAATATTCCGATATACGCACACACAGTAGGTAATATTAATATACTTATCACAGTGATCTATACGTTCAGTTAAAATAAGTTAATAATAACATATTAAATGTTCCAGCAGGCGAACACACAGTTATTATTTAATTAATTTAAACAGAAATTTATTAATTAAATAATTTTTGTAGAATATTTAACACGTTAATATAGTGGTGGCAATGTATAGTAATACAGTAATAACAATTTTACATTTCCACTCAGTAATATTTCAATAGGAGCAGACCAATTTCGGACATTAAATTAGAAATTTTGTGACGTAATAAGGAGGGAGAGTTTTTATATACCTAATAAATAAATAAAATTACTAAAAGTGATATGTGTAATAACTGAATGAATATCAGTATTTTTTTTCCAAGACAAAATTTCAGAAAAAAATAGTACATGAACTAAGACTAGAATATTAAGTTGCAGGTCACCAGACACTACAACCAGGCCAGATCCAGATCGATGCCTACAGAACATTGACGTACGGTCATCCGACAACAGCCGGCGAAGACAAAAGCAGCGCTGCCAACATTGACCTGAGCCAGCAACCATTACCTACCACAACATTAAGCTAGCCTCTAACCGCTCACACCAGGTTCCTCACTCCACGTATGCTTTCTACAGTCTCAGGTAAAACCAGCAGTTCTATACTTACAAACACGTACACATCACGGTCGACCGTTACACAAAAACAATTACACACATAACACAATACAAACATGAGAAAAGTTTTCTTCGGCAATCTATCTCAAACGCATGTAAAAAAACAGTATTAACAACAGTTTAAGAGAAAACATTCATTCTACGCAAAGTATTATATTAATCGTAAAATATCAAGTATATAATGACTAATTTTTATTTATTTCATTGTAAATTATGTATCAATATATTTACGTGAGCTCATGTAAGAAATAGTATATTTATTCAGTTAAAAATGAAACATTTTAATTAATACATGTACCAGAGTATTTGTTTTGAAGTCAATGTAATTTTTAAAGCCATTATTAAAGTAATACAACACCATAATAAATATTCAGAAGAAAAAAGGCCTAAAAACGCGAAAAAAAAGAACAAACAACAAATAAATATCTGTTAGAAAATGTTTATAAATTTCTGTTAAAAACATTTGCAACCCGTAATTAGAAAAAAAAACGATGTATTTCGCTTGGAAAATGTATCATTCATATTACAAAAATATGTATTGTAGAATCACATAAAAATATATAAAACATAATTGACATAAAACATAATTTATATTGAATGTAGTAATATCTAGTACTCGAAAAGTAAAATTTTGTACCACTGCGATTTAATAATACCAGTTAATGTCATCACACATTTGTTAAAAGAAAATTATAATAGTTACATAATATTATTTAGTGTTAAGTCAGTGTATGTTCCTTGTAATCCTATCCCTTTGATTGAAATTTAGGAGGAGTGGTGCACCATTTTTTCTCATAAACAGATTTTTACATATTTATTACAGTAATAATTAAATTTACTCCTAAATTTCAAACTATTCCGTCTCAATCCACACCCTAAAACCTTATCATGGCCATTAGATATAGTTCATACACCGATCTGTAAATTTAGACTGTAGTAAACTGTGATAACCTTGTTACATTTTCAGTAAAATTTAATACTTTTTGTGCGAGGGGAGCGTAAATTATATTCAAATTTTTCTTAAATATTTTAATGTAAATTGTATGCAACTAAATTTAAATTTTTCTGTTAACTAAACTAAATGTTACTACGCAAACTAGATAGACCCACCAAAACATGGACATTAGAACAGTTACATCAAGAAAAGGCTGCGCGTATCGCGACCTACACTCGTAGTAGTCTGCCGCGTTCGCGAAAGAAGATATGCACGTCACAGCTATAACCCAAGGCCACTCATCAAACCTTCACCTTCAGCAGTACAACAAAGCTCGGCGCTGACCGAATGCAAACAGTAGAATTGCAAGAGACGAAGGCAGATCCTTTACCTTTAGCTGTCCGTCTGCCATAGTTATTCCTTCACTATAATTTTCCTTTCCGTCTGAAGAAGCAACCGTAGTCCATATACTACTGCCACATTACCGCCAGAGCACATACTGAACCATATACAGGATGGTTGCTATTTCAAATTCCGACCAACCCTTATGATACGGGGACGTATCATTATGGTAACTTTGGAGACAATGTTATGATTAGAACCTCGCCTGGAGGACGGGCTAGCGACAGCGGCAGTGCAATCAGGTCAGGGGTTGCACAAGACAAGAGCCTCAGCGATTCTCCCCACCGGCACTGAAGTGCGTCAATATAACGCAATGTATCGGGGGAATCGGGGTCTGTCTCCTTCAAGCCTTCCAGCCGTCACCACCTCGCCAGGATGGTCCTGGGTCGAGACCCACGACGTGCCACCGTCCGTCGATAGCCGACACAATCATCATCAGCCTCCGGCATCATTCTAACGGTGAGGTCTAAGGTGTCCAATGGGTCACCCATCATAGAGTAGAACAAGTAATTATTTAAACAGTCGCTCCCCTCCAGCCTAATTATGTAGAACAACCGTGTAGTATTTTGTAACTAACTTACGTAGAGTAAAGCCACATAATTATAATTACATTAATATAATTCATTTAACAGTAACCCCCACCCTTAACTTGACCTCTTAAATAGTTTCATTATAAAGTGCCTACCTCTGGCTACAGCCACTCAACCACTATAAAGCATGTGTAAAACCTAGTAAAATAATTGCTATACAACAGAACGACGTCTTGCTAAATCTCAATGTATTTTCGGTATGAGACAGAGAACGAAATCAATACAATTTACACTAATTCTCTTAAATTATCTTTTCAGTGCTTCAGATTCACAGCTTAACTTTTTAGTTTTATTTGTTTGTGCAGAAAAGTTGTGAACCAGGCCTATAAATTAAAATAAAAGCAGGATTATTATTAATTTTTCTATTTAGATTCGAATATCGAATATAATTGTGTTATTTTATTATAGTTTCAGTAATCATTTATAACATAACATACACTAAGCGTCTGAAAATAATGATTGCTAGTACACTTAATGTATTACAAAATTAGATATAGGCTATTGATATAATTTGTAGGAAATCTACTGATAACGGGTTCTTGTACAATTATATTTACATGCTAACTTCAGGGAATATTTTTTTTATTAAAATTTACACGGTTTCTATTTAATGCCATTTTAGTTTAGAATATCTATGCAAAACTCATGATAGAATGGCCTACGTCGATTGGTACAAACTTCATCATAAGAATGACACATGGGAATAATGTTATTTTAAACTGATTGTTTCAAAAATACTGTTACAAACATGGCGGGTGTGTTCCTTATACCAAAACAAGAAAATAAGGCCCATATAAACATAGGTCCGAAAATTTAGTTTTATAGTTATTAATGAAAGTTTTTGTTTAATGTGTTTCAAGGTGACCTGCAGTAAAATTAATGTTTTTAGACAATTCAATTATGTTATGGATACAAGTATGCTGCTGCCCTCAATTGTATCCTCAATAGTGGACGTGGGAGTATCTGACAGTGTGCTACAATGCATGATATGACGTGTGCGTGCGTGTGAGGAAGTAAGAGGTGTCATTTCGAACAATTACAGTGAGTTTCCGACATTAGCATCGTTAAAACTTTCATGTACTGTCGCACCTTGTCAAATACTCCAACATCCGCAATACATGATACAAATGAGGGCAGCAGCAAACTTGTATCGATAACTAGATATGGTTTATCGCGGGAAAACTTACTGTTTGCTAGATTTCAACGTACGTTCTGCTTACCAGAAGCCTACTAGCTTTTCACTGTACGTGGAGCTGTTTCCCTATTTGACTGAGCCAATAAGAATCCAACTTTTGTAATATTTCATGCCTGTTATTGTTTTGCAGACAGCTACGTTGGGTTAGACGTATATCGCCCAATCATATGTGTGGCAATTAACTACAGCGTTTTCAAGGGTATGTTGATACAAAAAATTTTCGCGATATAACATAATTTATATCGCTAAAACATGTCAATTTTATTACAACATTTATTTTGCTACCGATGACCTTGCAACACATTGAACTAAACTTTCATTAACAAACTTAAAAATATGGATTTCCGGACCTGTGTTTATAAGGACTTTTTTTCTTTTTTGTTTTGATGTAAGGAACCCTGAACCCTCCAAGATTGTAAAAGTATTTCTGAAACGTCTTGTATATAATAATAATGTACTAAGTTTTGGTATTTTATAGGCCGTATTTTCTCAGTCTTGCACATTTAAAGATTTGAAATCACGTTTTTTTATTCACAAATATGTTTAAGTATTAACTCCTTTCCATTGAATATTGTCTAGCTAGAGATGATGGATGGTATACAGCGAAAATGTTTTATACCAACGTACCCTTGAACGCACTGTGGTTTCTTGCGAAATGTATGATTGGGTGATGTATGTCTGATACAACGTTGCTGTCTGCAGACAAATAACAGGCATCAAATATTACAACAGTGGGATTCTTATTGGCTCAAACATGGCAACGGCTTCACGTACAAGCGAAAGTCAGTAATAGTTTGATAAGTTTAACGTACGTTGAAACCCAGTAAACAGTCATGTTTTCCCGCCAATAACCATCTTCTCTAGGTATAGGTATAGCTATACAATTACACTGGTGCAACTACACCAGAAAAAAGTCGTACCATTCGACAGGATGTGACGTCATGCTAGTTGGAGTTTCATTCAAGCTGGTGTCGCGACATCAGTGTAGTTTTAAGTATCAAAGATTACATCAGTTCTCGAGGAGCTATGTTTGGTTTAGTGTAATAAAAGAGTTGCCGGAGTTTAAATTGGTTACGGTACTTTTTTTTTAACGTTTATCGGAGAAGTGATAATGATAGGAATGTTTGTACTATTTATGATTATGGCTTAAATAGATTACAAATTGTAAATAGTGCGTTCTAGAGTTAAACATTTGTGACTTAATTTTTCAACTAATATACGTAATATGATAAACATGGATGCATTCGATGTTTGTGTGGTGAAAGAAACCGAAAAATGTTATGTTTGTTTTTAAATGCGTTTATACCTAACACAAAAAAAAAATTACCTTTCCTGTCGAAAAAAACAGACATTGCAAATTTTATAAACAAGTTTTAGAATATCATCGAAGTAGCAGCTACAAAAAAATAATAATCGTTTCATTCAAATCTGTTTGTGTAACTGCACCAGCTCAGAAGTCAGGTACAGCTACGCAGTCACTAAACTACACTTCTTCAGGTAGTTTTGATTGAATGAAACGAAGTTATTGTGTTACTTGTTATTTAATATCTACATATTCTGAGTTAAAAATATATATTTTAATTTACGTAGACTACAGAACTATAAATGTTAACTTATAATGTTCTGTGTCAGAACATATAAGACATACATTTCCTAGCATACATCATTCACACCGAGCGAGGTGGCGCAACGGCAACACTTTAGACTCACATTCGGGAGGCCGTGGGTTCGATCACCGGTTCCGGCCATCCTTAGTTCGGTTTTCCACGGTTTCCCGAGATCGCTTCAGATGAATGCTGGGATGGTTCCTTAACGAAGGCCATAGCCGACTCCTCTCTCAGCTCCTGTCATTGTACCAAGTTACGTGTCATCGTTTCTAATGACCTCGCTGTCGACGAAACTTTAAGCCCACTAACCTTACAACATTCATTATAAAAGCCTCAGAAAACTTAATATATGCAGCAAATTTAGAGCGAAACAACAAATCATAGCGTCTGCGTGTGAAATTGAACAACCTATAAAATGGTCTCCCCTCGGTGATGGGATAAGAGTAGCTGATTCCAGAACATAGATATGTTATAACAAATCTGTCTTTATTTATGAGTCTAGATTGACATATTGTTACTTAACCACCAACATAAGTTGGAATCATACCACCACATAGAAAGCACTGCGGGCTTCACAAAATTGGGAAGAATCTGTGTATCGGGTTCACTAGCAAGCATGTGTAGTTCCGGCAAAAATTGAACACTATATCAAATACAAGATCAAAATTAAAATGGTTGACATATTTCTGTTCCTGAAGTTCAAAGCCTTGGTATATCGAAGTAGTCATTAGTTTAACTGCGCGTTTCAATGCCAAATGACTATATTATTTTTACTAAAATTGAAATTTACGAAGTTTTCAAGACGTGGGAAAATTTATTTAATTTCAAATGTATTAGTGATTGGTAAATTTTTTTTTGTGAGTTTCCCAACGTTTCTGACGTAGATAAACTTAATTTTACCTGTGACGTTTCGTAAGGAGAAGAACATGTTTATTTTTCCTAATGTATCCGCGAGACTTAACGATCACAGTGCAATAAATGTCGTTTTACATAAGAAAGCCATAGTTGCCATAATGAATGCATATTCACAATGTTTTAAGAAAGTTAATGTTCTTAACAAATATGAAGAAATTTACTCTTTTCGACAAAATCTTTACTGTGCATAGCCTACGTAATAAATAATAATGCGTAGGTCACAAAAAATTATAATTTAATTTTTTCAATAACATATCGCATCTAGGCTGTGGAAAACATTTATCATTCTTAATTATTTAAATCAAACATGGCCGCCTATACAGCACTTAAGGAGTCACTCCGGTGCATATGTATACCCTTAAAAACTTGTGTTTGTTCACTCAACAGTTTATAATACATAAAAATTGTAGTTGAGTAAGATAATAATGCACTTACACTGGAAAAATACCTTCACATACGGATAAAAGGACAGATACAAGACTATATCTCTGAATTAATCGAATGGACTTAGTTTGATTTCATTCATTATAAATTTAGATGTTTTTCTTTAAGTTTTTGTCTTGACAGAAAAATGCTTTAACAGTAATTTTTATGGAAAAAGTTGTATTTCCTGTAAATCAGTTAAAAAATTGGTCACTAACGTAAAGTTAGAGATTGAACTCATGCAGCAAAATATTTATAGGTTTCACTGAATGGGCATTTCACATATAAAGTACAAATTTATCTGTTTTAAATTGCATGTCTGGAATGTAAGAATAAATAACAATGGCACACGGACCATAGAGACGTTAAGATGATGGCTACGGTCATAGGAAAACTATTTGTGAACTTTAAGTTTTTTTGAGCTTCTCATGCATGGAAATATATGGAAATAGCCCGTTAAAAATCCTATCGTATGTTATAAAATAAGTCAGTACTCCCCAACTTGACAAATGCCCCTAAATAAAAAAACTCTTTTCTTACAGGATAAATTCAGTAAACTTCCTGATTTGTTCTTTGATCAGGATAAAACTGATATACAAGACAGTTAAATCTATAAATGTTATATGGTGTAAAATTTAATTTGGTACGATATAAAATTTAAAATACAACATTTTTAGTAGCCTATCTATTTAATAGGCTACGTAGTATCCAATAATAACCCCCCTTCCTCCTTCTAAAATAATAATTGGTTTCAGTAAGTCTGAAAAGTTTTGTTATTACAAATGAGTTTTTTTAAAAATAAACTAATGTAAAAAATCTCGTGGGGAGAAATCAACATCAATACAAAGGTGCGCCGCCATTTTACACATTGAATTATGTATACCAAACAAATTGCAATTCTAATGAGCTGCATATGGTAACGTAGTCTTAAAACTTTTATAAATGCCAACATGACAGGTTGCTACCAAAACTTTTCTTAACTAAATAAACAATTATGCAAAATTAAAACTAAAATAAATATTTGTTAAAAGTTGATAAATTCCATTAAAAATAAATAAGTGTATTATTCTACCTCGTCACATTTAGTCAGCAATAATGTCAACAGACACTAAACAAACAATAACCTGTAAGCAATTTGCAGTAAAGGATTGAATTGAACCCCAAAAGAGATTGTGTACGTGTAGATTTCTGCTTTTTATGAATCATTTTCACAAGGTGGTCTTGTTTCTCTTACTTATACAGTTCTTGTCAACTGGTTATGCTACAATACAGGATCGAGTCTCTACCTCTTGAGAGAGACGGTAGAGCCTATGAAATTCTCTGACAACATAGTTGATCTATTTCTGCTTGTTACATGACGCGCCATTCTAGATCTGATTGCCTAAAATTGCTGCTCGTACTGTGTACGCAACCGGAATAAAATGATAGGGTCATCATTAACTCGCAACAATCGTCTATTGTACATTATACTATCGGCAATTTAGTCTACACGAAATAACGTTTGCAATAAACTGTTTGCCATGTAAATGTATGTTTGTGTGACACGTAAAAGAAATTTATTTGTTTCGGTACGTTTGGAATTTATCAAATATTAAACATTTCGTATTTTTACACCCTTTCAGTATTATATACTCTCTACCATGCTGGCATACACAATTTGAAATAAACTGTGTATATCGAGTTTTTATAAAAAAAAAAACTCCGTAAAGCCAATTCCTAAGAATCATTATCACGAAAAATTCAAAACTAATATTTATACTTAAACAAAACCATTCTATGTACGATCAGAAGTTTTAAAACAAATTTGAATCCCTAACAAAGTCGAAATTATGCAATTAAATCCAAGTTAAAAGCAAAAATTGTATTGTATTTGGCAATTAACGTCTTTGCACTTCAATAGGAGATTATCAGAGCAGCACTTTTTTTCTGTTAAACATTACAGTGAACTAGACTGTGTTACGTATTCGTATTAGTAAAACATGCTAAAATGTTTTCCGATTTGAAACAGTCTTACAAAAAATATTTCAGTCCTATAAAGTCAGTACTTATAACAACATAACAATCGACTAAAATACATCTTGTAGAACTGATTCAAAACGAAGAATATTATTTATAATATGTAACAATTGTTGATGCATAACATCGTCCAACTTCAGGTTGTAAAGTAGGAATTTTTTTTTTAATATTGTGTTGATATCACTGAAGTGAACATATTACTACTATACGAATTAATTACACAACGGTTAGTTTACAATCTCTACGTCTATTTTTTTTTGTCTTGGAAAAATGGGTTCATCACAACCATATCCTTGACCACAGCACAACACCAAGTTTTGTACAAACCCATTCAGCATCTGCATCCGTAACTTGTGGTACATTACGTTGGTGTCAGTATCGTCATACTGTGTTCTACAGTAACATATTTCGTTTTTCGTGAGTGATGCCGGCATTCTGCGGGGTCGAAAACCTAACATCCGGGAAATTTCCACTTGCTGCGTGGGAGAATCCTGTACCGTTTTCCTAACAAACGTGCGGGAATGGAGCATAGATAGAGACGGAGAAGAGGGAGTAGAAATTGAAACCGGCACGCGTGGTTGATGAATACCCCCACACAGCATTATCAAGTCAGGGAACAGAGCAGATGTGCCCGGTCGGAGGATCCCACGAAAAACAATAAAACAACAAGCAATAATTAACTGGCGTGTCTCTCATTATGGCACTTATTAATTGATTACACGTACTCCATTGAGTTTGACGGATTTCCTACATTCTTTTGTTGCCAGCAGGAAACGAGATTGTAGGAAACGCTGGTATTCTTTCCTTCTCGATCTCTCCGCGTCTCTCCCGTACCTGCTTTTTATCTTCCGTTTCTTGCTCCGCTATATTATATCCGTTCTGTGTCATCATTCTACTTCGAGCTCTTGGATGGAAGAGAAATGTGTTTGCAGGGGATGTTTTTGTAGGGCGTGGATCACAGTTATCACGGACGCTATTGGTGGGAAGAGGGAGGGGGCGGTGGTCCGTAGAGAAGAGGAGAGCGGAAGAAGTGTTCGTGTCAGACTTGGAGGAAGAAGGAACGGACTAATTTATCATTCACGGAAGCTCATTAAGCGAGGAATGATCACTCCGGATTCGGACGGTACAACCGGATCGTGTGTACGACCCACAGAACATCCAAACTGAGTGGTAGCGAATGTACCCTCAGGAGGTATAAAGGATAGGATTTTGTTCTCATTAAGTAATCACAGAATTATAATTAGAGGGATATGCGAATGGGTTGTGATGCTCTTTTATTCACAAGGTATTCATGAGACACAGGTACTAAAATATGTTCACGATCTAAACATTTTTTCTCAAAACTCTTTTGCTATATATCACAAAATGCAATAACATCGAACACTGCCTTCAATAACGGTAATATTGAAGAAGCAATATTTTCTGTACAGTAAATTATTTACGCAAGGTAAGAAATTACTATTCACAGTTGTGTAAATTTTAGAAATTTTAATTTTTTACCTTTCCCACGGAAGAGACGTATTTAGTATCATTTAATTTTTTTATATACCACAATCCAACGGCCCCGAGAAACATATAAGAATATATAACAAGTTTTAAAATAAGTTTATCCAAACATAAGTTTTACTTAGAAAATTTTATCTCATTTAATGGTTTGTCTAAATGACACGTATAAATTAAGTAAATTGTCTATCGCATTAGTTTTTTTTTTTGTTTCAGAGCACGTGCTACTATTGGTTACACTTAAGGATTAGTTTTTCTGACAATGAGTCATAAGAATGGAGACTAATGGCATTATTTTTTGACATTGTTTTCGTTGCAGGTACAAAGGCTCTTCCATGTATAGTTCCCATCTGAATAATAGAGTGTAGAGGAATTTGAAACAAAGCATATTAAGCTGCAATTGTCTGGAGAAAAACTGCGCTTGAATTATATGTTCACATAAAAGCATTAGACCTGAAATATTATAAATTTAACATATATAAATGTCATACATTACTAAATAAATAATAAGAAGTTATGTAAAAAATCGTTCATTATTTCACGATAGCTGTAAACACACTATCTTACCCAACTACCTTAGTAAATGTGTAACGTTAACTATACTCCATTACTATTGGATAAAGTGAAGTTAAAATAAAATCCTGGCCATTTCAAATAATAAAGTCAAGACACGTACCAAATAAATAAACTAAATAGAATTTATCATATAGTACTACAAATAATGTATCGATTAATCGGCATAAATACTCAAATATTGATTACTTGACTACAATATAAAAAATAAATCATCAGCAAACTAGGCAATGTAATGTATTATTTCTTGTTGAATATTAATAAAAGTCATCAAATGATCTGTTGTTTTGTAATGTGGACCAACATAATCAATGTTGCAGTAATATATCAGAAGACAAAAGTATAACAATACTAACACAAATGCAAAGTAATGAAAAAACTATTAAAACCTTTAATACAACTAAAAGTATATATAAAATTGAGCTTATTAAATCAATTTTAAATACATTTATTTACATTTACTTATAACATTTCTTTTAAATAATCTTGTTTTAAGCGTTCTTATAGTGTAAAAAATTATAAAATCGAACTTCGGATAGCAATAAAAAGTATCAGCACAGTTGGTAGTAATAATTAATACTTTTTACGAAAAATTAGAACACCGTGATTATCGAAGTAACCCCCGTTAAAATAATGGCTATATAAAGTGACACGATTTTTTTTAAGTAAAGAAGTTCACACCATCATTGAAAACGAGTCATGTCAAATAGCCTCGCCCGTTTAAATTTAATTAATTGTTAGAAATTGTCTCCTAAAATCTGTCGTTAAAATTTTGCATCACGTTAGTAAAATTTTAATTGTGAATAAAATTTTCACTTGACAACGATGAAAGGATTTGTTTTACAATTTTTGGAATTGTAGTAAAATGCTATCAAATCTTGCACCATTACCAAACTTCATAAGGTTTGAGTTTTAAGAAGCCTTAAATAAATGCTATTTTAAAAACTTATTAATTTTTCTGGTCACCATTAACATGTCCTCTTCATGCATAGGCATACGTGCAAACCAATACGTATTCGACTACATTTTATGAATTATTACAGTCCTAGTTCACACGCGTGTTAGTTTAGTGCTTATATACTTACCGCTGGCTGCATAGATGGATATTCATATCTTTTACTGTTTTTTCAGTTATTACTTCTCTGGGGCGCATTCTATAGTTCATCTCTCAGTAACTCAGCATGTACTGAAGAATATAGGTTTATTATAACTCTGAAAACAAAACAAAAAATAATTATATGTCACAGGTAAACTTAAATTTCGCAGTACATATACTAAAAAAGAAATTTATAAGATATAATTATGTAACTTAAAGTCAATAAAATACATGGTCTTAACATACAATATCCTAATTGTGCAATCGTTTTAGTAAGGGTGTGAATTTTCTTATTGTCTACAAACAAAAACAATTTTAAAATATGTACCTATAAAGAAGTTATTATAAAACAAAGAAAGCTGTTCTTATTTATTCAAAGACAGAGAGAGAGAGAAAGAGATTAAAATAATCAACAAAACATTACTGAAACTTTTGTGATAAACTACGATCTACTTAAAATATGTTCATTAAATTAATAAAAATTGTCTCGATACCATTGTCTGCTTATTTCTTACGACTTAAGATTTCGCAAATTTAAGAGTAGTGTTTAGAAAAAAAAATATTAATTTAAATGTAAATTGAGTTTCAGTAAATTCTTAATGTTTTTAAAATAATCACGTCCCTTTGTTATATTTTAATTTTACTAAACCATTAAGTATGCGGAATGTTAACATAGGTATGTTTTGCAGAAACTTTTCCCGTAAAGATGTGCCACATAACGTTCTTATGGTTATGTAACTGAACTTTATTTTTATGAATATCTGCAAGGAGCTCATCTATATAAAATTGATGAAACAGCGTGCGTAATCATATAACTATGAAAGTGAAGATATCAGAGAAAGAAAGAAAACATACAGTATAAACATATTTTAACTCTTAGAAATCTTTTAAATACCAATGTAACAAATAAGTAGAGAAAAAATAATTTCTGTAACTAAGGTTAAATCTACTGTAGGTTAGAAAGAAAATGCGTTTTCTTATCGGAGAGCTTGGCACAGGGAAAATATCTGCCACTAGTTTCGCTTCAATCGCTAATGTACCAGATAAATATGAAACCGTAGTAAAATGAAATGTAAATAAACTTGGAAATTATAGAAAAAGTCATTAAATTTAATTTTGATGTGAAAATAAACCGATTTCGCGTTTTAAATTATCAACTTAACGTAACTTAGAATTCAGGAAAGTTCCGTGATTGGTCAGTTTGGAACATTACCGATACCAACGCTCAAGCGGCAGAAATTTTCCCTGTGACAAGCTTATAACATTGATCTCCCTAACCTGTAGAAGAATTAACCTTACTGGAACGTATGCAACTTTACAAAAAAAAAAAAAAAAAAAAGGAAAATATTTTGAAGACCAATGTAATAAATACGTCTGAAAGAAAATAATTTCTTTAACGAAACTGTTTGAGCAACTATACAAAAGAAAAGTTCAAAAAATTGTTTCCTCGTCAGTGGCGACAAACGAAATAGAGGTAAGACATTGAATGAATAAACGTCTTTTTGAAATGCTTAAACGAAGATGGATTACAAGTCAACCCCTGTTTGATTTACAAGGCAACGATACGTACAACCTCATCTTTCTTCTTCACCCAAGATTTTAATATTCAAGCCCTCCAACAGACCACTGTAGGAGAGCAACAACTTAATTATTGATACTTACTAATAGAAGAAATCGCAAGAAAATATACCTCCTGAATAGTCACACATTTTGTATGGAACTACCCTGAATCTATTTTTAAGGATCAATTTCAGACAAATGCAACCATGTACTCCTGCGAGTTTAAGAAATAGTGTTATTATGTAATACTCTTGACGTAGTTTTATCACACTATTTCCAGAGACATGCAAAATTTTCATTATTTTCTGTCATCAGACTAGACATCAAGACGTGTCTTATTAGCCGAGAATATCTTGGCCTGTCGTGGATAATGCTTTAGATCAGTAATTTAATGTTACATTCTGGAATGACCAAACTCTTATTAAGAGATCACACACGTGACGTCACACACAAGCTTGGGCCAATGTCGTTATAGATTTTTCTCTGCCATATACAGGACAGTTCAGTCTTGTCAGACACGAAATAAGAACGAAAATTTTGCATGCCTAAAATTATTGCGCATAAATATTTATACACGACACAGATAGACGGTTTTGTGGTAGCCACAAAACGTTTTGTCAGTATGGACTTCACCAATTACTTTGTTGGCTTATCATTAGAGATGATGGTTTATCGCGGGAAAACTTGACTATTTGCTAGACTTCAACATACGTTCAACTTATCAAAAGATTACTGGCTTTTCCTTGTACGTGGAGCTACTGCCCTATTTGACTGAGCCAATAAGAATGCCGCTATTTTAATATTTAATGCATGTTATTGGTCAGCAGACAGCTACGTCGTGTCAGTGTTTTCAAGGCTATGTTGACACAAAACATTTTCGCGATATACCATCATCTCTACTTATCATATATTTGTAGTTACTGCAAAACTGTACAGGAGGCAGAAAAAAATTTTTTGGTCACCACAAAAAATTGGTGAGGTCCATAAAGGCAAAAAAAAAGTGACCACAAAGCTATCTCCAGTGAATAGTTATTTATAGGGACGGGATGTTTTGGTGAAAAGATTTTTGCCGCACTTAGTTTCAGTGTCTTACGTGCACACCTGCAGCTCAACTTCATGCTGACTATTGACAGAGTGTTTTTGTGCAGAATCGTTAATAATTTGACTGTTCCAATGATTACACGGATAACTGCCACACATCACGTCTGTGATTTGTGGGTTTAACCTTCATACTCTGGGTGTTACGGCATCCAATCACTGACCACATAGTAGACATGCAGGTGCGCACGTAAGGCACTGAAACAAAGTGCTGCAAAATTCTTTTCGCGAAATTTCCTGTCTCTAGTTATTTAGAACAGTACTCCAGTTCTAAAAATATGTTAAATTTGTTACGACTTACATGACCGCACTTTGTGGACAGCACACATAATCTAGAAGTCAAAACAAGCTAGACACGAGTTGTCTGTAGTACATACAACTACAAGGACAATAGCATCAGTCTGCCTTATCACCCCACCACAAATATAGTGATTCACACTACATCTGACACGTTTAGTACACAGAGCTGTGCCACGTTCTCTATTGGTCGGCTTTCAACCGACGAGATGCTGAGCAGACTGTGGCCCAGCAGTAAAACTGAAACTTTGGTAACACTATTTGTAAGTAGTTACGTCTGTTACAGCAAAATAGAGAATTTTTATTGCTTTTATCCATGGAAATGATTGCAGGCATTCGAACTGAACTGATAATGCAAAGCATAACCATAACAATATCACACAGGATGGAAAGAACACAAAAACCGTATGCCAGATACAAAAATCAGTAATACAATACAACAATATGTACAAAAAGGCTAAAAAAAACCTTAGAAAGACCAATGAAGAAGTGGCTTGTCCAATTTCGTAGGAGACGGAACGGACCAAACTACACAAACCATTATGAAGATGATGATGTTGATTATTGTAGAGGCGACAGAAGAGTTCTAGCACTATACTGACAAATACTAAGGAGACACTGAACGTATATCCTTGCTCATTTTTCCTACATGTGCAGATAAATATTTCTTGTAGCATATTATGAACAATACTCGTGCATAGTTTCCAAAGTGTTAAGTATTAGCAAATGGACTGATACTTAAGTATTCAAATCCAAAGTAAGTATTTTATGTGAACACCTCTTTAAGCTGTCAATTAAGAATCGTTTATCTTGAAAACCATGATTTTTTTCTTTTGGACTCACTGAATTAATATAACGAATATTTGTAGCCTTATGACTCTGGGCCTGATCGCGCACAGTAAGCATTGATGCGGACATGTTAATTCGGAATGAAAAACATGCTATATATTCACTAATTAAACAAAAAAAAAGTTCGTAGACATATTTGAACGCGTTGAGTTGTTGATATTTTCATTTTAGAACGAAGAGATATTTGCATGTATTTCACTAGCTAATGAATGGATAATAATGTACTACGTATTTTCGAAAAATCATCACTGAAAAAAAAATCGCGAAATTTATTTTCGTACAAATACATGTTCACATTATGTATCATTATGATGTTCATTTGTATCAGAGGACGTGTGATATGTTCTCGAGACTTGAAAACTTCGGCCTAATAAAAATGAAACAAAAACGGAATCTTTATGATGCCTGGACGGAGGCTGACATTGGCTACTCAATGGAGTAACAGTCAACTGATAAATACCATAGTTATTTGAACATATGGTGTTCTGAAGTAAAGCCTGTACGTTGTTGTACTCGACTATTTCCTCTCCCTACTTACCATGCATGCAAGCGATGGTTTATGGTAAAATTAGTACAAAGAGAGGAGTTTCTCAGGTAAGAAAGGTGGGTTTGGGTTTCGTCATTAACCAGATAATTAAATACGGTGACACTAAACTTAACAATATCGCATCAACTAAAAGAAGAATTCCCCATGGCCAGCCTGGAGCGATTTTTGAGATATCATGGAAAACCGAGTTCAGGATTGCGGAAACTGACCTTTTTTTTTTCGCTCCGTTCGGTCGGTTGGACATAAAAAAATATTTGAATTACGTAAATGAAATTAAATGCACTAAAAAATAGACAACAACTCGACATACACGATTTAAGTCAGGCAACGGATTCAGTGCGAGGTCTGACAAACAGAAGTGTTTACCTGTATATACACCATTGCAAGCGACTGTTGCTGAGTTACAGAAAATCCACAGTTTCATGTAATGACTAAGCACGAGAAAATGTGAAACACAATTGAACAAAAAAATCGGAGAAGTCAGAAATAGCTAGTCAACAATCATACAAATAATTCCGAAATATGAATGCAGCCGTTGAACAATGGAAACTAAAGAACTAAAAAGGAAAAATCAAACAGACATGCCCAAACAATGTGCATGAAAAAGCCGACAGTGATGGTAAAAGACAACAGGGGGCAACGCAAATGAGCACAGCGACAGGAAATGTTAGTCGAATATAACACAGACTATAATTGAAGGCTTCCTTCGAGGACAACAGTTGCAACGTTTCGGGAACTTATATTTGTTCCCGTGTTCAGGAAAACGAACAATCCAAGGAACTCCAGCAGACTGACTGAGAAGTCTAATCTTGTAATGTTTACGAGACAAGAGAAAAAAATAACAAGAACCCTGACGGTTTGATGTCGACCAACAAAGCAATTCGAGTCGCCAACACTAAGTGGCTTTAGCAGTTCAAATTGTACGTATTCTACTGTAGTCTATGACGTACTCAACGATAGCCTAACACTACTCGTAAAATGTTATTGCATTAATAAACTGTGAAACTATACAGTATTTCCTGTGTTTTGCAAAATTTTTGTTGAAAATGTTTTTCTGCGATCTATATTACAATTTTCATTAAGTAACTAATTCAATATTTTTTCAGTGCAAACTATTTTGCTGAATTTTACTAAATACATGTCATGGGACATAAGGATGCTCAAAAGAGTTATCAGAGATCGCGTCTTCGACACAACTAAAATATATAAGCTGTTCACGCTAAAGTAAGTACTTTCGAATTATGTCTAGTCATGTACAGCAATCGGTAAAATCTACATACTGTGTTTATTACTTGAATTTATCTAATTTTGTCGACATTGTGGTAGAAAAGTACGTATTGATTCGAAAGAAAATATGTAACCAGTGTTTCAAAAGTGGTCACTATACCATGACTAGCCTAAAATGTGTAGTAAGTAGGGACTGTTGATTTTCGCCAAATTATTTTTGCACCACTGTGCTTCAGTACCTTATGTGTAGAGCCAGTGATTTTTGGTGAAAAGAATTCTGCAACTACTTGTTTCAATGTCTTATGTGAACATGTTTCTTTGCTTCATGCTCAGTGATTGGAAGTTTTTAACTTACAGCGTCTCGGGGTCCTACCCGCAAATCACGGAAGTGTGGTGTCGCAGTAACATTGTTCTGGTTGGTACAGTCAAATGAGTCACGCATCTGCCCTATTATATTCTGCCAATAACCACGAACCATAGTTGCAGGTGTGCACGTAAGGCATTGAAACACGTTGTTGCAGAATTCTTTTCACCAAAAATCACTGGCTTTACTTATGTGCATACCTGCAGCTCTGATTCGTGGTCAACAATTGGATGTTTTAAACTCGCTTATTATAGACGTGTGGTGTTGCGATAACATTGCTCTGATTGGCACAGTCAAATACACGAAGACACGCTGACAATAACCACGAAGCAGTGCTGATATGGCACATAAGTAGAGATGATGGTATATCGCGAAAATGTTTTGTGCCAACATACCCTTGAAAACGTATCTGATTCAGTGATATACGTCTGACACTACGTAGCTGTCTGCAGACCAATACAATAACATGCATCAAATATTACAATATCGGGATTCATATTCGTTCAGTCAAATAGGGCAACAGCTACACGTACAAGCTGAAGCCAGTAAACATCTGATAAGCTGAACGTGTGTTGAAACCCAGCAAACAGTCAAGTTTTCCCGTGATAAACCATCATCTCTACACATACGTAAAGACCCCAGTTTTTCGCGAAAATAATTTTGCCCCAGTTTGTTTCAGTGCGCTCACGTGCATATCTGCAATTCTGCTTCATCTTTATTGGCAGCATGTCTGTGTACAGAGCCGTATCTCATTTGACTGAGCCAACTACAATAACGTTTCTGTAACACCACACGTCTGTGATTTGCCTGAAAATCTCAAGGCTAGTGAGAATTAAAACATACAATCATTGACCACAAAGTAGAACTGCTGATGTAGTGTCCCCTATGATTAGATAACTTATGGAGCAGTCCAGATGCTTTAGCTAGGTCACGGGAACATCGGCTCCCACCCTGTGGCGCGTAAGGGCGAATTCCCGCCAAGGTTCAGGCGTAGCGGCGCCCGGACGTCGCGACACCCCCTGTTTGGCGTTGTGCGTCCGCCGTCTCCCCCCGTCCACCCCCTCGCGAGCGAGCCAACCCCCTGCCCACCGCCTCGCCGACCACCGACGCTTGACGGGAGAAATATGGCGGGCCGCCGATGACGTATACGCCTCAATCCGTCACTGCCAGCACCACGGCTCTGCCTGGAATTGGATGGAGGCGCTCCGGGCTCTGTTCCGGGCACCCCGGAGCCCACGTCCATCCCCCCATCCACCCACCAACCCTACTTTCGCCAGGAAATTACATCGCCCCTAACACTCCAGTGCGCACGAAAATAGACTGGAAGGGTTTTTTCTCTCTCTCTGCTCCCACCCGATCTGCCCCAGTTCGCAGTTTCTTCCACTGCGATGGTGGTCTTGGAGCGAGATCCTATCACACGACGAAGCTCACATTAACACTGATGCTGTGACTGCAACGTTTAAATTTAGAAACTGCCGTCTTCATTGAGACTCTTTCAGAACTACGACTCGCTGAGAAACTCTAAATTAAATTTAATCATTCACACTCTTGATAGTCTCTCTAGTGACACATTCACTAACTGTTGGCTAGTTTTAAAAAAGCTTTCACGATATCACTGGCTTTTAACAGCTGCGTTACATTTATTTGACCGTAATCTCCCATCCTCTTTGCACTGGTACACGTTTAGACAATAAAAAAAAATCACAGATTTATGAACAATCTGTAAGGAATTTGTTTTAAATTAAGGCATTTTTACGGCCATAGGCCAGTTGTAATGCCATTTACTAACTGCGGCACAAAAATTTTCAATAAATGTCACCGAATAGAGTTGATTAAACATACATTTTAAGAGTTGTTATTATAACGCCCGATTTTTAGAGAAAGATAAGCAAAAAATATTACCGAAGACTTTTATATTATACTACAACGACTTATAACTTCCATCATTTCTACGACAGATAAAGATATCCTGTGAACGTATATAAAATTTTCTTTTAAATAAAAAAGGCTACAACATGCTTTTTTTTGCACCATAATAACAAAAATATCTGACTGCAGTAATTAACGAATTTTTCAAAATATCTGATAAAAATTGTGTTAAATTAAGCTAACAATCTGGTGAATATTGTATAAAATGTTTTACGAACGACTAGAAAATACTTTCCTGCATATGCAACGTTATACGTTGCTAGTTTGATACCGTAAAGTGATGTTAGTGTGCCTAATTTTGGAATTACTTTGCTCCACATATTGTTGTTGTAAGTAAAGGTTTGCAGAACGTTAAACTATTGAAGACGTCACTATTAAACGTTTTAATAATAAGCAGTTCTTTAGAGTAACGGGTATCTTGGAATCCTCACACAGAATTAAATAAATCGGGTGGTGCAGAGTTACCCATGGAGGTCAGCGGAAGATCTAGGGGTGGGGCAGAGGGGGGAAGGGGAAGACTGCCCCGGGCGCAGGCTGGTGGTGCCGAAAATGTTTCCTTGGGAATTAAATGTAAATAAGTAAAAAATATAACACATGCCAATATTTAGACTTTTACTAGGTTTGTATTTTTTAATTTTATTAACCTTGAACACCATATAATGTGATAAATACAGTATTTATAATTAGAATGCACATTTAAAACACTGATAATGGTAGCTGGTAAGTACAGGTTTTATGTATTTATACTAAGATTTTATACTGTTATTTACGCGAGCGCAAAACAACGTATGCAAGCTACATTTATCACTGTTGGTTGATTAGACTGATAGAAAGAGGGGATGGGAACGGAAGGGGGTAACAAATCACAATTCTTGCCCCGAGCGAAGGAAACAGATATCCGTCCCTGATAGGGGTGCAAAGTAACCTAACTTTACGGTTTTTTTAAACACAAACTCGGTGTCTAATACTTACAAAAAATCAAATCAAGCAAAAATACATGAAAAACTTATATTTGTTCCAACGATTCACACGGGAAAGGAAACGTGTTTTATTATGGGAGAGTTTGGCATACGGAAAAATTTTTTCGCTGTTTAATAGCAAATAAAACTAAATTTGACTAGGCTTGGTAATGAGAGAAGACATTATATTTAAGTTTAAAGTAAAAAAAAAAACTAAGATTGGTTTTCAATTGATCAACTTCGTGTAACTTAAAATTCTCGAAAGTTCTGTGATTGGTTAGTTGACACTTCGTACCGATATCAGCGCTCAATCGACAGAAATTTTCTTTAGGTTCTGTCAAATGGCCCGGCACAAGATACTAAGTCAATTAACCACACTGTTGTTCTAGCGTCACTGATAAAACAACTGGTCTCAATTCAGAGTGCAGGGAAGTTTCCATTGCATTGTACTTCAGAAACTCCTGTAAATTGTACTTCAATCGTGAACTGTGGTAGACGAAATTGAGACAGTAACGAATGAAGTTTCTGGATACATTCAGACAGTGTGATATATTGACGCCATTTTAACTAGTTTACTTCAGATAACGTATTCACGAGTCTGAATTATACCTGTTGCTGAAACAATTATTTTCTTTGTAATCATTATGAAATAATTCACGTGATATTTTCGACATAATTTCTATAGACTTGCGGAAACCTGTTGTAAAAGTTAACTCTTAATTACTGGCATATACCGTATACCACAGTAAATCACTACTCAAACATAATTCCTTCAGTCAATTTATCATTTCACATTACGTGGTGGTTGATTTAATGCTCTAAGTTAGCGTCGTTATTAATAGTTTCACTTCGCAGAACCAATTCACCCAAAAAAGTTTTATTTTCATTGCACAATGGATACGAAAAAAAATTATCAAAAAATAAAACAGATTTCAAAAAATTTACTCTAAAATAACACTAAAATGAAAAAATAATTACGATATTGTTTGACTCCTTAGAATTCAATCAAATTATTAGGACAGTAATAGCCTACACTAGTATTGTTTTCTATTTTTCTACACTGATATAAAAAGTCTGTAAATTTCAGCAAACGTTCTATAATAACAGACAATTACTTTTTAACAGAAGTAACAACGCTCCTTGTTCGTGTGCGTTGTTACGATGCATAAATGACCCGAGAAAAGTTTATGGCATAACTGAAAGATTAAGGAGCAAACGTGGAATAATTAAAATAAGTGAAATAGTAATTTTTTTCCCAGCCATCACATTTATTTGCCGAAATCTACGTGCCGCAATTAAAAGTTCGAAATTTATGCGTAACAGATAAGCTACTTCATCACAAGCTCGTCAAGGGGCCGCGGTGGTCGAATTGTCAGACCATTCGCCTTCCACCAAAGCGATCCGGGTTCGATTCCCGGCGGGGTCGGTCCCCGGATGTGGAAATCGAGCCGGACGATACCACTGGTCGGCGGGTTTTTCTCTGTGATCTCCCTTTTCCCTCTCCCCAGCATTCATGCGTCGCTCTATACTCACATCATGTCACCCCTCACCAGCGCCAAAGACCTAGATGTTATGCGCTGACCAAAATCTATCACACTCAAGCTCGTCATCCTAGCAAAATGTCGGCACGTGAAATTGCAAGTACGTTAAATAATAGATCGCAGGCTTTCGCGGCCGTTGTCTGCATTTTCTTGGCTTGTGGGTGTTGGTCTCCGACTCCGACTACCTGATGATGGCAGCTGCAACGACTGCCGAAACGTCGCAAGACAATCTTCAGACGCGGCTCACACCCACAAGCCAAGAAAATGCACGTTAAATAATATTGGAATTTTTTTGTTTATATTTACAGGCTGGCTTTTAAAATATCTTGTTTACTTCAATTGTTGTGTTTAGCTGTAGTTAATGTAATACGCCCTAGTTGACGTAGTTGGCGAGTCATAACCACGAAGCAGTATGCGGTCTACTGGCGTGCCCCGGCGACAGTACGCGGAGCTTTTGTCTCGCATGATTGGTGGCATTGGTGCGCGGCGCCCGAAAATGCCAACTTGAAAATAAACGCCCCTGTAGCTAGGCTGGACCACACGGCTGATAGTTTAATGGATAAGGGAAATATGTTGGCTGCAATGAAGTGTCATACGAGCAGCTCTTCTGCTGAACTTACTCTGGTTTGTTTCCTTTATATATCATGTTTGGTCAAATACTACGTTTAAACTGCTGCCATTTTAAAAATACGAACACGGTACGAGCATTAAAATTTAAAGTCATGTCATCTTACTAATGTGCACCTACTTTGATGGAATTCTATAAAATGTTTCTTGAGATATTTGGTGTGGAAGTTTTGTAAAATGTTTTGAACATATTCTGTGTGTTAAAAAAGTGTTTAAAGAACTGACATCAGGAGATTTCAACCCTGCATGAACAAAATACTTATAAGTAATCTCACCTTGCCTAGTTATATATGTGTGCCAAGTTAAATTTAATTTGTACGGATATTGCCTTAGATGTCTTTATAGGCACAAATCTGAAAATGATCGCCATTTTGAAAATATTTACATTGTATTAACAAAATACACCAAAAAAAGTCAAGGTACTAAGTACTATATGTGTACCAAGTTTGATGGAATTCAGTCCAAGAGTTCTAATGTAATTTTAGGGGAAAAGGAGGGGGGGTGTCTGGGAGCACACGCCCGCACACACATATATGCACACAGATACACAGACGCACACTCGTACAGGATGGTGGTATAAGAATACGTTTTTCTTCGAACATTGTGCTAAAACACTTCAATTTAAGGTTTAACGAAACAACGTATATGCGTTTTCTAAGTTGCATGTAATCAGTAAAATACGAGAGGCTGACACAAGTACACCAGTTTCTCATGAAATTCTTATGCCATCAGTGGGTTTGAGAATCTTTGTAAGGCATCAAGGAAATCTGACATTATGTATTATTCACATATGTTCTAAATAAAGGACATTGCGAATGTTGTGTACGTTGTACTACTAGTATTTTACACGACGCAGCATTTTTTATTTGCTATATCTACCTTCGTTAAAGACTTTCTACAACTTCATGCACAAAATTGACAAGTTTTTTCTTCCAAAAGGAAAGATCGCCTTCAGTACATTGAAATACTAAAAATAATTTTTAATTGATACGAGGACGACAGTCTTAAATATTTTGCAAGATCAAAAAGAGGTTGTGCACAGAAGTGCGCCTATGAAGATAAATGTACCTTTCCTGGTTACATTAACAAATTTCAAGTGGAAAAAAAAAATTGCTAGTGTGCAGTAGCGAGCACAATGGAACAGTAACGTTGGTAATGGAACATTTAACAGAGTAGGTGTTGGACCACGCAATTAGTAAAGCCTGACAGTGCATTTATCTTACGTATGAAAAACTGTGTTGAGACTGTCAATAAGAATATGACCTTATATTACGATGGATTCCAGTGTAGTAGTTACTACAACAGCTGCCTTGTTGGAGTTTTAAGTTAGTGGGTTATGAAAATCTTAGCTTTAAATTTGGCCGAGGTAAGAACAAGAAATTTTTCTTACCTAGTGTGGTAATAGCAAATCTTTCAAATTACATCCACACAGCTTTACTGTTCTTGTACGCATTCACAGGATGCGATATTGTGTCAGCATTTCACAGGATCGCAAAATAGAGTACCTGAAATATTTGTAAAAATAAGTGCCAGAAATAAATATCAATCAAGAATACTCTACCGACAAAAAAAAACAGGAGACTTTATTACGAATACGTCTGACGCTGGATACGATGATTTCGAAAGATTGTTTTCAACTCGAGTCGGAGTTTAAAAAATTACACCTTTTAAGTGGAAAATTAAATCCCTTCCGGATTCGGACCACTTTGGCCAAACCATCCCAGATGTGTTAAAAGACTGTTCTCAGTTGATTTGTTGTCACACTGCGAATTCACGTGCTCAAGGAACTCCGAATATGAGAGAAACTGTTTTCCCTATGGTTATTTTTTTTCTGCTATAAATAATGAGAAGAATAAAGCAGCTCTTATGCAGGGAAAGATCTGCTATTTAAAATGGCATAGAGCTCCACGATTAGTTCACCTACGAGTGAATAAAACGTTACAAAATGTTTTGCTTACCCATGAATGTGAATAAAACATTATATATTTTTTATTGTTAGCTATAACTGTTTCAGCGGCAACGTGTAAATACTAGATAAAAGAACGACATAAATTGTGCGCAGCAAAGACTTTTGTAATTAAACCCTTCTCGAGTTAGTGCTAACTATAACAATTAAATTAAACTTCGAATATAGTTCACAAATTAGTGTTTCTTTACACTACCAGCTAAAATTAACGAAAATAAATAACTGTCAATTTGCTTGCGATACATCATCACTACCATTTTGTTTACCGTGTATTTCCATGTTATCGACTTAATAATTTTTATCCCGCGATTGATTTTTAAAATGTGTAATTATTATTTTCCCTAATTTAATATTACAATTATAAACCAATTTTCTTTTACCTAAAAATACTGAATCTCCCAATTTCTGCGTAAAAGCTTTTATTAACGACATACAATCTTCCAGCTATTGCAGGTAATTTGTTTTAATATTGCTAACATAAATCCTACGCTTAAGAAAGTTTTTGATAAAATTTTTACACTTTTTTTTTTAAATCGTAAAAAAAAAATTGTTGGCATTTCCATCCACCGTGTCCTTCTAGGGGAACGTAATAGTTATGTTTTGATGTTTGTTAAAAGGTATTCTGTACCATATAATACGTTGACATCTAAATATGAACAAATAATGACTTACTACAGCGCACAATAATCTTACGTTTCTGTCATGATAGTCGTTAAAATATTAACTTATTATATTACAGAAAAAAATGTGTGAATCTTTAGGAATATTTACAGTTTATTTCCTTCTGGTAGATATTTCCTTTTTAAGTATTGCAAACAGTAACTAATTATCAGTTAAAAATTACGGCGTGAGATCGCCAGTCAACAACCACTGAAAAGGGAATCATTATTGTTTTTATTGTATGACATCATGTGCCCTTTATCACTGCAATATTGATGTCATATTTTCCATCATGTACGCAAAAGAATATTGTCAAGAAAAATTATTGAAATATATAAAAATTCTAACATCAAGAAAAATTATTGGAATGTATAAAAATTCTAATATAAATGCCAGTACGTGAAAAGGCACTCTTCAATATGTTACAAAGTTTAAAGGGGTTTACACGATCAAAACCGGATCAAGACTTATCTTGCCTACCTCAGAGCAGTGGCGTGAGCAATGTTAAATTATATTCGGCGGAAACCAGTGATTTTTTTTTATTAAACTATCGTTTTCGAACAAAACCATTTTCTGCATTCAAACGTGGAGAATATTGCTACAAGAATATAATATTAGGAAAAAAATCATTTGATATGATGTTCTCGAGTGTTTTCGGTACTGAAAATATTTATATGCTAATGTTTTTCCGAGTATTTAAAATTCTCCCTAAAAATCCTATAGCAATTTGGGACTTACCGAGGTGAACGAAAAATAGGGGGAAGGGGTGGCATGTATGTGGGTTCGACAGGTACTAAGCAACACTGATATCCATATTAATGCTCGCATTAGTGCACCTAGGTAGGAAAACGCCCTTCAGCAGTGGAACACAAACTATTTTTACATCGCATTGGTTGAGATAGAATCGTACACAGCAGAATAGAACGTAAGCAATAAGGAATAAGAACTGAATTCTGTTCGATTCGATTTAAAGCACAGCAATGGAACATTTTTTAAGGTTTTACCACGTAAGACTCAATTATTAAGTTTTGATTGGTAATTCCCTTAAATCTTTGAACATGTCTTACGATTGATTACTAGGTTATCAAACTATTACAGATGGAGATTAACACGTTCCGGAAAGAACCTGGAGGAGATCTGACGTGATATCTGGTATCATTTCATCAATTTGAAATCGCGAAAACTCGTCTTGTGTACAAAAAAAATTCCTCTCCTTGATAATTTCATACCGTATTTTAGCGAAGTAGTTTTTTTTTTACTTGGGGGAAAAATGACCCACACACCTGTTTGTCACTATAATGAGCAATTATTTAACAACTGCTTCACAAAGTGAAATAGTACACACTTAAGGTCAGTGTAGATTCTTCTTGCTGTAAAACAAATTTGAATTTTCCTGGTCACTCAAAACTCATTTGTATGATTGCGATTTTTCCTTGTAAAATTGCATGTTTTACGAAGAAATTGTTTTTAGTTTTGTCAAGGATTATTTTGGCTGGCATGTAAAACAAACTTTTTTTTTTTTTTTCAGTTTAGAGATTTAACCCCTGTTTAGCGTTAAATCTTGAACTCAAGTGCGTTAACGTGTATAACATAATAACAGGATTTTGACTGTTACCACTCGTCCTTTTAACACTTTAAACTTCAATATATCAGTTTCATTCCTGTATCTAAACAATTTCACCAATTTTTTTTTATTTGTGATCTGCTTTCACGTGGCTTGTCATAACTACCGAGTAAAGGTGATTTCATGGCTACTCTCAAAATATTCCCCACAAATTCTATCACACACACACACACTCTCTCTCACCTTCTTTCTCTTTCACACTCTGTCTCACACACACTCTCTCACACACACTCTCTCACACACACTCTCTCACACACACTCTCACTCTCTCACACACACTCTCTCACGCTCTCACACACACTCTCACTCTCTCACACACAAACTCTCACTCTCTCACACACCCTCTCACTCACACACACACTCTCTCTCACTCTCTCTATATCTCGAGAACGCTAACTTACCTTGTAGCTGCTAATCGTACACACATAAGAAGCCACGTAGTATTAGAACATGGGCCATTGTGGTTCAATAAATACTGTTCATGAAGACCTTCGTGATAAAGATACAACATAAATAATCCTCCCAATAATCACACGGAAGTCATAAAACACATCCGTCGAAATGTCAAGAAATAACATCAACCCTAATTAACGTTGAGGGCAGTCAAGAAGCCATATTTCCCATATTTTGATGAAATTTTATCTTTGTTATTATGACATGACATTAACAGTAGCTTCACGAAAATGCCTAGTCATTATAAAAACAACATAAATATTGTATTCAATGTAAATACAATATTTTCAACTTAAAATTTTATCTCTAGTAAGTTTTCTAACATGAATTTTATGTACAGCATTTACCGAAGTGTCACGAAGTAAAATATTATCTGTGGATTATGACATTATTTTATTTTTCATTCTGTGGTTGTTTATATTACTGTATTGCGTAAGCTAATTATAACCACAAACATTATCACGTAAAAGTAATATTGAAACAGATTTAATCCCTAAGTATCATACTAAGAATCTTACGTGTTACTTACATATTGACGTTTTATGGTAGTAATTAGCGTATACAATACCTAAACTTACCTAAGAATGATATGTACTTTAGGTGTTTCACTGAGCAATCTACATTTGTCTACGTTAACAGTTTCAGAGAGATTCAAATTCTAAACCAGTTATCTTCATATTTATCGCCATTAGCTGATGGAATTATCCTAAAGTATCATTTTAGTGTCAGTTCGTTTGGTTCAGTTGAGCCGATTCCTCGCAGCTCCGTTATTTGAGCGGCCGACTTTGGTGCGAGGGTTTCCGCGTTCGATACCCAGATTCGGTTGGGTGTAAAATTTATGCTCGTATGATCTTGCTTCAAAAATCGTCTCGATACAATTGTCTTACAACTTTACACGAGGTTATTTAAAAAAAAAAAAGGCACATAAAATTGGAAGGGGTAATGTGTGGCGCAGTGGCGAGTGGACACCCTTTCCGTTGTACCAAACATTAAAAATAAAGCGGTCAGAGCTCCCGACTGCTAGGTCAAGGGTCCAGGGTCCGATTCCAGACTGGAAAGAAAATTTTCAGGGTTCAGGACTGGGTGTTGTGTTGTCTCCTCGTCATCATCCTGCAGAAGGCTATTGTGAACCACCGCAGTTTGATCACCCTCTCCTTGTCGCGACTCAGGGGTTAACCTGAGGTTCAAACCAGCCTCCGGACTGAAAAGTTATCTGTACTTTAATAGCTTTGAGCATGTTAGTTCATTTTTTTTACGAACAAAATACCTATTCAATAAACGTTGGTTTTGCCGGATCAGTTTCACAGAGACAACTCAGAGAATTAAGAATGTTTTGTATTGTTAGTTTGAAACAGTTTTGTGATCGAGTTACGACGTGTTTCCGGCGTTAGTATCAAGGAAAAGTAAGAACATTGAAACGGACTATACTATAGGGCAAGCCGCAATTAAGTTTAAAGCACAGCTGTTGTAAATCTTTACAAGGAATATCTTAGTTCATGCATAGATCACTATGTTATCATATTGCACTTTGTAATCAGTTTCAAACTGTCTTACGTCATTGATTTGGAAACTAATGCCTTTCACCGCCTTGCGAGCTATTACTTTGCTACTAATATCTGTTACTTAACAAATACGTTTGCAAATTATATTCTTGAAATTCTCGTTGCTAATAGAATCGTTTTAGAAACTGCGACAGTTTATCTTGGATCATCCTCCCATTTACAGAGCAAAAGACTGAAGTTCTGCAAATTATAATTTTGACAACTTGATTTACAGCGATTTTCTACATAATTTGCTGTATAGGGTCTAGTTATTTCGAAAAATAGTTGCTAATGTTTAACAAAATTTAAGATAGGTAAAATTAATATTTCTCAAATGTGATCAGGTGTCGTAACTGATTTTCTATATTAAACAAAATTATCATATTCTTGGAGATATCAAAAACAGTATGTTTTACGCTTAAATTTTATTGAAACAGACACAATTCAAAACCTAATAACACGTGTTAATCATATTTTGCTTGTAAAATTATCTCTAATGCAGCTAAAATAATAAAAAAAATTTATTAATTTTTAATATTAATTTAACACTAAATATTTAGTTTAAATCTAAACAAAGATAAAAGAGTTTTCTATTGTCAATAACGTACATGGTTGTATGAAATGAATAAAATATATAAAATTTTCAAAACAAATTTAGTTGGACTTAACATCACAAAATGTTCCAAATATTTTTATTGATAGCTCTTTTGAGTGGTCAATTAATTATACGTAGTTAAAATATATTTAGGATATTAGGCTCATGCACATTGTTTGAACATTCGCGAAAGTATAGCCTACTTCTGTAACAAAACATTTTTGTCAATTCACAAAAGCACTAAAAATAACAAAAGTTATTTAGTATTTTTAGCATAGTGAAACTATGAAACCTAAAATTTTATATTTACACCGAAGAAAATATCCGAGTTACACGAACAGACTTTCGCAAAAAAAATGGATCCCTCACATAATGAATGAACGAGACAAAATGTTTGGCTTCACTCAAAAGTAAATGAGCCGGCTGAATTATCTGAACTTATCCTTTAAAACAAAAATTATTAGGCAATTAATTTCTTAGGAGCCTATATATACGCAATGATAGTAACATGAGCCTTTACAGTAAATATGAGTTTAAAAAGTGTATTAATTTATTTACTTTTTCCATATGTAACCCTGATTACGTAGTACTTGGTATTGGAAGAATATCAATACATACAGTATGCTTGAAGTTAGTTGTTTCCTATAAATATGTATTTTTGTCAAAGTTGTACACATATAACACAAACAGAGCTAAATATTGCATTAAGCACAGAAGGATATAATTAAGTTTTTCAATAAACACAAAAAGTAATTTCAATCAAGGAACAATCAAATCACAACACACAATTTACGTCTAGAAGTAACAAAAAGCTCACTTTATTGTTTCCCTTTTCTGCTTGAAAAACGCCGAGTAACAAAAGCTCGAAAGCACTAAGACGCAGCTAAATAATGTTTCTACGAGTGAAATGTGTGAAAGACGGAATGCGAAATAAGTAAAAAAACAATGAGTTACCAGCCACCTTTGTTTTCAGGGGTGTCAAGGGATGGGGAGGGCGAGAAAAAAGTAATAATAAAGTCGTCTGCTCTGTCAATGTCTCCCGGATAAGGGAGTTTTCCGTCCATTGTCGACGTGGGAAGGGACCCCATTGCACGAGGAAGGCTGGTCTCTCTCTCCTGGACCAACCAGCAAGGTAGTGTTTGACTATTCTCGTCCAGGAGCTGAGAAAAATAGCCATAGTCGTTTGCTTCGCTGTTCGCTTCATCAACAACTTACACAGGAATTTTTTCCCCTCTGCTCCGCCGTCTTTTTTTTCCTTACCGTGTTTTCTTCCTTCACAAGTAAATTCCACGGAATCTTCATACATAACTGTCAGGCAAAAATAAACACACTGGGCTGAAAATCTGAAAATTGAAAACGAGCGTACGAGGGCACAAAAAAAAAGATTCTGTGGAATATAGCAATTTTTTTTCTTTTCTGTCTGTGAAAAAAGGAGAGAGATATATCACAGCAAAGATGAATATCCGACATTACTTTTGATGCTGCTTGACTCGGATATTAATGTTGTTTTCGTTATCTGGAAGGAAGGTCATTTTTACGCTGACTAGTTCGGTTGATGAATGCACAAGCTGATATCGAGAATTACACGGGTCAAGTGAAGTCAAAATAGCATGTAGCACTACTCGTCAGGGCAAAATAATTGAAATGGTATTTCTTTCGCATTTTCTAGTGAAAGGTTTCAAGCACTGAACTACATTCTGAAACTTTTCCATGGCTTTGCTTCAGGGCATTAAGCTGTATCAACTTAAGTGTAAAAAAATAAAAGCTAACAAGTTTTCAAATTATTCATAGAGTCCAGCTGAATATTATTTGTAAACATAGCATGTACGCATTAAATTTTCTCTCTATTTATATTTAGTTGAGTTCTGGCTCTCTTCCTCGGTGTGTAACATCTTATTTCGTTGCATTTTTTTTTATCGCGTGTAGAGATTTGTAGTTCCAGTTCAGTTGATATATTTCGTTAGTATTTTTTGTTCTAATTCTTGTTTTATAGTAGCGTCCAGAAAATTTTACCAGTTCACCAATAGGTTTAAAGTAATAAATTATCAGTAATAAATAGCAGTTTCCAGTTTTATAGCAAACACATTTTTTTTGTACGATTTATCCACAGTGCCTGCATTACTTCAAGAAAATAATCTCGCTAACTGTAACTTTCACAAGATAATGTCATGTTTACATTACAATGTAAATTTCTAGCCTATATAATTTCAGCATCTGACAAAGAAAGTGTCTTTCAGTTCTCTTACTCTAGCACTTGCTCAGTAGCACATCGCTAAAATGTATCGGTAACTGGGGAATACTGCACATATTAAGTGCTACAAACATTGACTCGCACTGAGCAGTTTGTGAATTCGAAACCGACAAGCTAGTTTTACGAATTTTTTCCTATGATGTTTCCCAGTACTTTTATGAAATGGAATCATTTTTATTTCTAAATTAATTAGCTTTTCTTTTCCCCGCATTGATAGTTAGAGATTACTTTATAAATAAAATACAGGGTGCTCCGGGAGTAGACGTCAATAAAGTGGCGGGTGAAAGAAGGGCCCAAGACCTACCAAATAAACCAACTTGCACTATCCTATTCGCAACCGTCTAACAGTTACACAAATTAAAAAAAAAAAAAAAAATTGGCTGTAAGCTACCTTGAGGTAAGTATTTACTGGCGGTGAAAAAAGTAATTGTCCACGTGGAATCAAATTTGTACACACAAAAGATGATTTGTGTCTTCACATTTAAAAACAGATTTCACGTAACTGAGAGTACAGCTTTGTGGGGTAAAAAAATCACTTTCACAAAAGTTGTGTTTGGTTTTGAGAGGTGCTTCTACTCTGCACGAGGTAAAAAAAATATCAATGGGTCACGTAATTGATCCCCCGTCATGTGAAAAACTACCCCATAGTATGGCCAATTAATTAAATATTTTCAATTACAAACATCGAAGAAGTAAATGTGAAAACATAACGTAATGCAGAAGACTCCCTCAATGCAAAATCAGCTATAAGGTTGAAATTGGTATGTGAGTAAATCTTTAAACGTAACTTTATTGAAATAAAAATATTGCAAAATGTTTGAAATTATTGAAATGCATTTTGAACGTAATATGTTTAATTTGTGAGGATAAAATGATATGTTTTTTAAAGGTGAAAAATGATCCTATTAAGGTGAAAATTGCCAGATATATCATTAAACAAAATTGATATTATCGTAATAGAAAGTTAAATATAAACAAAATACATCATCAGACACCCTTACGTAGTTGCTGCTTCATATTCACAGCGGCCGCGGCTATGTAGAGGCTACTGCTCTCGCCTCCCATCATAGTGAACTTGGTTTAATTCCTGAATAGCCTCACAGGCAGATTTTCTGCATGTGGGAACTGTGGCTAATACACGAAGATGGCTGTGGGGGGGATCCTTCCGTACACCCCTGTTTTCCTATCCAGTTCTGCTCCTTGTTCACATTATTCACCTTAATGGGTGTTAGTGTGAGGGTATTACGACTCTTTCACACTGAGGTATTAAGAGCCGATGAGGTTGACATGAGGCGAAGAACAACTGATTCTCGAGTAGAAAAGGAGTGTTTGTTTTCAGAGGGTGTATTTTCCGTACATTTACCCTCACCATATCCTGCGCATAGCATTTGACACCTCAACAAACTCTCCTTTTCTAGTCGAGAAACAATGAAAAGCCTTGGTCAGAAGGAATGGAAATGAATTTAACTGAGCGATTTGTGCAGAACTTGACAGCGATGTCTTGTAAGCCGATGAAGGTGCCGGCTCTCGTAGCGCAGTCGGTAAAGCGCCGGTTTGCTTATGGGCCCGGACATGTTTGTTGCTTTGTCCTTAACCCATGTCACCCTCATCGGCACTTGTTGTTAAAGGGCCGTAATACCCTCACACTAACCCCCCATTAAGATATATAATGTGAACAATGAGCAGTACACGGAAAAAAGATTTTGTCCTAGCTACAAAATATTTTGTGGGTATTCACCCTGAATAATTTATTTTATAGTCATCACAAAAGTATTTTGTTGTCACCGCTAAATTTTTGTGGTCACCACTAAATTATTTTGTAGCTTCTACAAAATAATTTTGCAGGGAAGACTTCCAACAACATTTTTCTTTCAGTGACAGGATTGAAAATCAGGGGTATACAAATGGAACCCCCCAAACCATCTTCGTGTATTAGCCACAATTCCCACATGTAGAAAATCTGACTGTGATACTATTCAGGAATTGCACCCAGTTCGTTACGATGGAAGGCGAACGCACTAGTCTATACATAGCCGCGGTCGCTGTGAATATGAAGCAGCAACTACGTAAGGGTATTTGGTGATGTAATTAGTTTATCTTTAACTTTATATTTCAATAATATCAATTTCGTTTAATAATATAACTTGCTATTATTACCTTTATTCATAACATTTCATTTTATCCTCACAAATTAAACATATTACATTCAAAATACTTTTTAATAATTTCGAACATTGTGTAATAATATTATTTCAATAAAGTTACATTTAAAGATTTACTCACATACTAATTTCAACCTTATAACTGATTTCGCATTGTGGGAAACTTCTGCATTGCGTTATGTTTTCACATTTATTTCATCGATGTTTGTTATTTTTAAATACTGGTTTTTACTAATTTACTGGCAATACTATGGGGCAGTTTTTCCAATGGCGAGTGATCAATTATGTGACCCATTGATATTTTTTCACCACGTGCAAACTGGAGGCATCTTTCAGAACCAAGCACAACTTTTGTGAAAGTGATTTTTTTACCCCACAAAACTTTACTCTCTGTGACGTGAAATGTATTTTTTAATGTGACGACACTAAAAATCTTTTGTGTGAAAAAATCTGGTTCCACATGGACCATTACTTTTTCCACCATCAGTAAATGACTTATCTCATGGTAGAGTGCAGCCAAATTTACTTTAAAAATTCGTCACTTTTAGACAGTTACGAATCGGATTATACAAGTTCGGTTTATTTGGTAGGTCTTGGGCCCCTCTATCACCCGCCTCTTTATTGACTTCAACCCCCGCAACACCCTACTTATGTAAATAATAAAACCTTGTTTTTACACACATGTACGTAGTAGCATAAATAAAATAATGTTCACTGTGATATTCCTATAGGCTGTTCGGGATGAACTGGTCACTGCTTACAAAATTTTTTCTGAGAAATTATGCTACCATATTTACTATTTTAAATACGAAAATCTCCATGGAACTAAACTAGTGTAAACATTTCACAACACTCAAAACTATACTTCTACAGTCCCGATAAATATATTATTTTTATTATTATAAGTGTACGGAAGTGTTCAGTTTAAAATGAACCAACTATATGGACGGAACCAGTGACTCAAACTGACAGTGAAAAGGAAAGGCAACGGCTTTGGTCTATATATATATATATATATATATATATATATATATATATATATATATATATATATATATATATATATATATTGAAGCCACACCAAATTAACCAAACAAATTAATGACAGCCGTACTGGGAATCTAATACGGGTCCTTCCGAATGCTGGTCCGGTGGTTTGACTACTGAAGCACAGCGCTCGGTTCTTCTTCTTTGTATGAATATATTTCATGTGATGGGTTTTTCCTTACAATATGCGACTAATATGGTTCCTTACCTTAAACCTAAAAAAGAATTTGACTTCTAAATTATTACAGTTGTTAATGATTTTACTGATTATATTCTTGATACCTACTACCAAACGACAAAATAGGAGGTGTTGTTACAATAATTTCGAACTAGATTTTGTCAAAAGTCAAAAACTGTTATTGACATATTTGTAATGAAATTAGGAACTATAGCTTAACTTAATAATTAAGAGCAACAACTGTAATAAAGATTTATTTTGATTCCTTGTTGTTTTAATGTTTTTCTCTTAAAAATTATTATAATTTATTTTATATTTTTTCAGTCTTTTGCTTGTATTACCACTGAACGTAGTTTTTACGTCAATAATTATAACAGCTCAATGTTTTTTTAAATATATTCCTGTGTCTGTGTAGTACTTACGTGTAATTTTTTCTTTAGTTGCTGTTCTCTAACGGCTTAGTTCGACATTCATTTATTGGAAAATATGCTTGCAGGTAAAAATATTCCAAGCTATAAAAGTCTTCTTGTGCATTTTTATTAGTTTCATAACTGAGCAATTTTGAACTAGCGTGGAATGTCTTTTCTCTATTTTCCATTTTTTTTGCAACGATTAAGTATAAGACAAGATGGTTATTTGTATTAAAATAAGCCAGCTCTGAGATGTGGCGTGCTTGAAGGTTTGCCTACGCTGCAGGCTGACTCAGTGAGAATTCAACGAGTGAGCAGATATTACAGGGCGGCGGGGGTCACTTCTCAGAAGCACGTGACGTTATGACAGCGACGCCCTAGGCGGGACAGGATACAGAAGCCAAGCGGTTATTTAACCATCGGAGACTGTAAGCACCCGGGATCGCCAGCAACGGACTTGAACGTGCAACTTATAAATGCTGTCGTTAAATTGCATGGCAAAATTTTGGAGGAACCATCCTCACATTTAGAAGAACCAAAAACATGATATTAACATAGGTCAGAAAATCCTTCATTTCTGCACAACAACTCACGGTAAACGATGAACAGTTCAACCCGTGAGGGTAGAATCGCGTTAATGTAGAATGCCATTGCAGTAATTATTGGCAACAAAATACAAGAAGAGTCGTATTTAACTGGACGGTAGGCATTGTCTGATGTAGAATTCCACATTAACATGATCCTCAACGCGCACCATGCATTAGACCTGCAGAACATTAACGGCGTGTTTTCGTGTATATGTTCATATGACATTTTTGTCCTTGTGGATGTGAGGAATATTTCCCCAAAATATTGGCATGCAATTTTGCAATAGCCTGTGTAGTCTATTTAACAACCTAGTTCAGTTATCTGACAATTATGTTGGATATTATGTTTCCTACGTTCTGCTATGATTTTTTTTTTCGTTTGTTTTCCAAGGTATTTTATGTTTCTAACACAGTTTCATCTTTACTCGCTCATTCAGGAAGTTAAAACATTGTTCCACAAAACCCAAATATAGTCACTGGATTCTGAAATTAAATTTACCAGTTGTCAAAAAAATGTGCACTTGTTATTGGGATGATATGCATCCAGTCGTTGCTTTTCCGCACCTAGTCAGCAGTCACCGCTGAAACGGAGATGTTGATGTCACAGCAAAGTTACTATATAGTGTTCCAATTATTGCTTACTTCTGTGTAGCAGCGTAGGCACAAATTTTTTATACATTAAAATTGTAAACGGTGAGATGAGGTAAGAGGATTTTGCACCCCTTTAACAACGAAGTCTGAAGACATGATAAGGGTGAAGTAGGGTAAAGGCACATCACAATATACATGCCCGAGCAAGGATTCTAACCCATGACCTGTATCGCTGTAGAACAGCGTGTAACAGACTACGCAATTTTAAACTCCTTATTAGTTCTAAGGCAAATAAGAATGGAAATCCCTCTAATTACTTCTTGTAGGATTCTTGAAACCTGGGGGAGATATTTTTGTGAAATAATTATTGTGTTTATTTTAAAGCAGCGCAAACGATGTTTACAAGTATGAACGTATGTAAGCCGCTGTGACAAAACAGCTACTTCTATTGACTTCGGCCAAACAGTAGTCCCTTTTACTATTTCTGGCTGACGGACCGATTACGCACTACGTTAGTTAAATATGACTTAAATATTATTTATATTTTAAAGTAGAATGCATGGTTACATAAATAACAGCTTACAGAGTTAAATTTGTAATTTTACTTTTAAAGTCTCGTCGTGCATTTATGGACAGGAAACCCGAAGAAAACAGAATCTGCAGGTTGTAGCGGACTCTAACCAACAAATTTCGCCGATCATTAACCTATATGTATAAAAGATCACTGACTGACTGACCGACATATCAACCTGCAGCCCAAACCACTAAACCTAAAATCGTAATTTTTTTTATGGTTTCTCCTCAGGTCATAGACAAGCATTACGAAGGGATTTTTTTTTCAAAATTCGACCTCTAAGGGGGTGAAAAGGGGTGAAGTGTATTTCTGAAGAAACGTCGGTTAAGCTCGAACCCGACGGCCTATCAGCGTGAATTTTTACTTTAAAGGGGCACACATAAGAATGTGTATTAGCCAAATTCAGGGTTCTTCAAAATTTTTAATTTAAGAGGGTGAAAAGACCTTACATGTGTTTCTGATTAACTATCGATATCTGTAGAATCATTCGGGATAAAGTGTTGATTTCCACTTCAAAATGTTGCTTACGTAAATATCCAAAATTAAATTTAGGATTTTTTTTTAAATTCTACCCCTAAGCAATAAAAAGGGGGAAAATACGTTTTTTATGAGTCGTCCATATCACTGGAACACAATTGACTGTCTACGTGATTTTTACTTCAATTGGTTACGTATACAAATGATTATGACATGACTCCAAGACGTTTCTAAATTCTTTAATTAAGAGGGTGACAATACGTGAAATGTGTTTTTGATTATTCCTCTATGTCTATGGAACCAATCGATATATCGAAGTGCTCTTTGCTTTAGATTAATGGTTACGTAAATATCCTAAATACCGTTCAAAAGTATTTTCATAATTCGGTCCCAAAGAGGTAAAAAAATGTAAAATGTGTTTTCGATTCACTATCAAAATATATCGACCATATTGAATTTTTATATAGCGACGTGATTTTTGCTTAATATTGATGATTACTCAGATATCTTTATTTCACGAATTTTTGAAATTCCCGACCTAAGTAGGTGAAATGGGGTTAAATGTGATGAAATGTATTTTCAATTAATCGTCGATATGTCTTGAACTCAGCGAGCTTTTGTGATGTTTTTGCGTCCAAGAGACACCAGTAAGGTAGCGAAAATATGACTAAAGGGTTTTTCGAAATTCAGTCTCTTAGGAGGTGAAAAGGCCTGAAATGTGTTTTAAATAAATCTTCGATATATATCAAACCCATCGAGACATTCAGTTTATTTTTGCCTCAGGATGATGATTAGGTTAATGGCCGCAAAAAAGTTGAAAGATTTTTCAAAATTCTAATTATCAGTACTGTACAGAGGTTATACGTAATTTTTATTGAATGATCAATTTTGCTTCGACTTAACGAGCTATCGTCGTGATTTTCACTTCACTGGGATACTTTAACAAATATTTATGGTGTGGGTTAAGATTTTTTGAAATTCTTCATTTTTAAATGGGCGAAAAGGCATCAAATTTGTTTTCTATCAGCCGATGATAGTTATATAACCAATAGAAATATTCAGGTGGTGTTGGCGTCAGAATTATGCTTACGTAAGTACCTAAAAAATTAATGCAAGTTTTTAATTTTATAAGATAACTTAATTATTAAGAAGAAAACTTAGTTTGTATACTTTCGAGACAGACGATCCGAAAAGCAAGTACAACCAGAGAGATGTAAATTATACAGGAGTTTTGTTCTACAGTTCTACCGAGACGTGTTGTACAACCTCTATGAGCCTAGGAAATTATGAATAATTCCAACGTTATGTGGCGCAGATGTTTGTATCTCCGGTCTATTGTTCCGTAGGTTCTTGGCCCAAATTCCATTAAAGTTATGCAAATGTGCATTAAATCTGTGCAAATGTGCAATTCTGACACTCAAAAACTGCAAGACAGATTAAATTAGTGCAATTTGGATGAAGTTTAAAAGTGGTAAAAAAAATTATTATGCCGTCCACTATTCACTATATTTCCTCGACAGCGTAATTCCACACATACCATCTCACTAACGTCAAGGTTGGGGCACCAAATACGTTTATATTTCTGAAAAACATCCCGCCAAAACGGCACTTAACTTCATGTGAAGGTTTCGGAAAACAAGTATGTTTTAGAGCGCACCATCACCAATGGTTGTGCTCGGGGGAAATCAGTCTTCATATTACGTTAAATACGTATTTCCTTCGATTAACCTCTTAAATTAACAGTCGGTAGTTACCTCACAACGTAAACTTTGCTGTGACTATAAATAAGGCCCACGCGAAGTCGCTGTTAGTGGCACATACAAACTTAAGGATTTCTTTTCTCGTGGACAACTGTAGCTAACTACTTATCCTGCTGCAGAGTTTACTCGACCAGCAGCTTTGTCATTCTAAAGCCCGGTACACTATCCTTTATTCTCTTGTCAAATCCTGCTTATTTCCGTTCGTAAATATGGATAGCGATTTTACACTACAATTATGTAGCAAAACTTTCTGTGTTGCATACACACTATCATTGTTTACTAGCAACTTTTGGTACGAAAAGAAGAAAAATATGTTTGTGATGTTGGTTGCTATAATACGTAATGTATAACTGTAGAAATCCCGAAAACTGTTTCACAAACAAGACACGCATGTGATTCCCAAACAAGTTAAACTATATATTTATTTAAATTTCGATATCTCCAGCAGCCGTTTGATAAGTACGAAACGAGAATTTCATTTCTATTTAAATCACATTGGCATCTCTGCTTACGTACTTCGCATGCGCAGTGGCTAAAAGTGTGTGTGCACTGCGCATGCGTATGAACATACACTACTATAAAAAATAGGACGGGCTGTATCTATGAAATTAGGTTCAGAATTCTGTCTGGAAACAGCGTAGTTTCGGCAAATATTGTACAAGAACAATATAGGAAACTCATAAGAATAAACACGGGACGGTTAATTTGGTTCCAGCTCACGCCGACAGTAGTAGCACATTGCTCTATGGGTAGTTCAAGTTGTATATACACGATATGTATAATTTGAAATGTAATCGTGATTTTAGAATATAGACATACTCTGTTTGATATTAGTTTCATAAGTTAAAATTTAAAATATTAATAAACACTTTCTCATACCATTAGCCTAAGAGAAATTCAGTCTGTAAATTTGTAAACATCATAGAGAACAGAGACATAAGAATGTGAATATTGCTAACGTTTCCAGCTCTCGCCGTCGGTAACACATCTCGCGCTTGACAATGCTAAAAAGCTGGAGTTTCCCATATTGTCTTTTACGATATTTGGTTTCTGTACACACTGTCGCAGCGTTATTTGTACAGAATTTGGTACGGAAATCTATACTGAATAATGGAGAGTGTGTACCAGGCTTAACACTTGATGACTGAACTATACCTATCTGGTGTACAAAGAGGTTGATCAATAAAGAAAATATTACCTGTTGTCAGTAACACACGCGGACAAAGCCGCGGGCGCACTGCTAGTTATTAATAAAAGGAACAAAGCGAAAACAGTAAGACTTTTGGTTTTCTGCGCAGCGTAGGTGGGATATTTATTCTAGCACCGAAAAATTGTAGACTGTCAGTTTAAAAACGTTTTTAAAATATGTACCAAGAACGGAATAATTATACGCTACCTCATCTTCGGCTGTACCACAAATGTCGTGTCCATTTCTTGCAGCACATTTCAATATGAATAACTCCTGCGTCGTATAGATGGTTCCGACAATCAGTTTCTTGTTGTTAGACTCAGTGAAATTTTCTCCACAGACATTAGTTTGCGCTTGTTTTCTAGCGCTAGTGTATAATTGAAATTTTTCTGTCTACAAAAGCCGTAAAACCTTCTTGTAGGTGGAAGAATAGAGCAGAATTCCAAAGCGCCAACTTGCGATGCAATTAATTTAAAACCCGCACTTTTTTGCAGATAATATTTAACGCATTCCAAGTGCACTGAATTAAATATATATATATATATATATATATATATATATATATATATACTTCAGAGAAAAATTTTAGAGTACTTAAATTCATTAAAGCGCACTGAAAATTGTTTCTGAGCCTTTTACAATAATAAAAAACATCTTTTCACTTAGTTATATCTCAAAAAGTACTACTATTAAAGTTTGCACGAAACTAATGAAGGGTATTACGTGTGAAATTTGCTACAGGTTTTCTACCAACAGAATAATAGGTTCACTACTTAAAAGTCACTTGATTTAAGCAAGGCTTCACGATTCACATGTAAAATTATATTCGGCAGTGCTGTCATTTTTAATTATAATATGGCATTCGGACGAAAACTATTATCTTCAATACGAAAAGGATAATTTTGCTACAGGTATAAGATTAAAAACTGTTACATCATGGTTTTCTAGTACTTTTTGACAGTGTAAAAGTCGACATTTTCAATAGTTTTCAGGGTATAAAAAACACCCTAGCAAAGCGAGCCTCGCCTAGCTAAGGAAAACAGTCAGTTGTAGCATATATGTAGGTTTCACAGTTACTGATCCATACGGAGGATATATTTTAACATGTATATCCCTATATTTCCTCGCGTCAGGGTTCTGAGGTAGAACTCAAGAAGCGATCAGGCAATAAGTGTCTTCCTAATGATTCATTAGAGTCTGGTTATAAATGCGCATTAAGATGCTGACGTATTTAGCTAGTCCGAGGACTAGAAAAGATAAAGCTGTACACTGATTAACCAGCTCAGTTCAGACAACCGTACATAAGATTTTATGTGGCAAAACAAGTGTGTGACTAGGGTTGCCAACTGTCCCGTTTTGCACGGAATTTCCCTTATCCTACGTCTAAGTGAATCATCTCGTATGGGCATTAGACGGGGCGCCATTTCCCCAATATTATCGAATTTTTATAAAACGAAATAAATAAACAGCATTAGAATGTTGAGAAAGTACTACTTGAAGCAAAAAAAAAAACTTAATATAATTATTCTACGCGCATGCAAATAATAATTTTGCAGCCATATCTTTATGTTCTAAAATGATGTGAACTATGCGAGATACTGAATTTCTTATTTTTCAGGTGGTATTAAAATTAATTTATAATCAATAATTGTTTTCATTGTTCATTTCGCTTGAGGATGAGAGTTACTAGAAATATCCTTTTGAACTATGCGAGATACTGAATTTCTTATTTTTCAGGTGGTATTAAAACTAATTTATAATCAATAATTGTTTTCATTGTTCATTTCGCTTGAGGATGAGAGTTACTAGAAATATCCTTTACGGTAATTTGGAAGAAGTTGGCAACCCTATGTGTGACAGTTGAATGGCATAAACATTTTGCTGTCAGGTAAAATTCGGTGACTCAACAAAAGGGTTTCGTCCCGTTAAGTGACTGTAAATTATTGGATCGAGAAAAATAAATTTCGACGCTATTAATAATTTGTTTAGTCAGCTAAATTTTCAAGACCATTTTTGTTTCGCATTGACATTTTTCTCTGTGAAAGAGCGGGACAGCCATGTGCACCATACGTCATTGCAGCCTCTAGGCTCAGAGCTGTCTTCTCGCCGATAACGCACATGTATGAGGCATTCAATGAATACCCTACAATATTTGGACGTATTACTAAACCAGAATGAAAATACTCTGAAAAAAAAAAGAAAGTTCTATTTAGATTTTAACAAACTTTTGGTTACGAGAAATTCTGCAACAGTTCAGCAGTCCGTAACACGACAAACGAACGACCAATAACGTGACATATTTGATCGGATGAAGACATCGTTACCGTCAAAACTATTTGAAGAATTGCCCTTTAATGAATACCATACTTAGCAGATTCGTTGCAAATGTGAGCAAATTGTTTATACAGCCGTTACCCAGAAATCATTCAGTTCTTAAGGGAAGCCCGATCTAACATTTTCGAATGAAAGCCGTTGGACGGCAAATAGTGCATGTGATTCTTCACAGCAACAATTTTTTATACCAACTGGGACAAGGGTTGATTGATGATTTAATCACAAACAAAAAAATGAAGAAGTACATTATAAAAAAGAGGAACGCCTGGGCGTGAAACTGGAAGGGCGCGCTGTTTCCTGGCACACTCCGACTGACGGGGAGCTCAGTGATTTAGGCCCAACTTCCCGCGGCGCGCAGATGTTGCGTGCAGAGCAGCTGTTTGCGTGTGCGTCTGTGCGTATGTGCGTGTGTGCTGGCGGCACAAGCAGCCCCCCTGGCGGCCCGATGCGTGGAAAGAGTTAAATCACGTTCAACGGTGCGTTCGACCGTCTCTTCCTTCCAGGATCCAGTTCGCTGTTGGTTCGGCTCGTGTAACGCTCAAAAAAATACATTCCCTTACATCCTCAAACTTCAAAGAGATCCGCCTTCGAAGACAGGTCTCGTCGACCCTTACGTGTATTTCTACTGAGATATATTTTTCAAAGAGGAATATCCTATTCAATTGCACATAGGCAGTAATTGAAACAAGAATTATAGCAATGTAATTTACACAATTTTAAATACATTGCCAGTATTTTCTTTGCGATTAGACAATAAAAACATTTCGTGATCTTTCAAAGATTCCTTCACTGGTTTAGTGAAAAAAAATTAATTATTTCTATGGGCATGTGCCATTGCAAGAGATCGCTGCAATGTTGCAGAAAAAATCAACAATAAAACAAAAACGCAATAAAAAAAAGAAAGAAAGCCCGGTAATAGATGTTGACCACAAACGTGTTTGATTGTTCTACACACGATTACAGAAATGTACGCAGACGTATCCAAATAGAGAACTTGCTGTTTTGTGTGTATTAAAAAAAATCTCAATAACATTTTGACGAAATAATTTGCAGTTTTTTTAAGTAATGAGGTAATAATAGAAGTCGAATGAATCAATAACCATCCGTGATAGGAATATGAACGAATGAAAATAGAATAACAAACTTTAAGATTTTCTTTATTCCATCTACGTTGGTTGCAAATTATATGTCAATGTTTAAAAATATATATTACGATATAAACTGCTAACTGACAAGAGGTTAGAAAATATACTAATATACATACGAAATTCAGTTTAGTTGCAAATTCAACGCTTTGTTTTTGACTCCGATCCCTGAGACAAATTGTTGGTAAAATCTGTGAAACAAATAAATAAAAGTAAATCAAGGGACTGTTCACGTCATTTGAGTATTAACTTTTAGATTTCTTCAAGACAACACACTTCACTTGACAGATAACTAAGAATAGCCGAAGGGTTTACGAAATTTGTTGTAACAAACATTACTAAACTTTAGGCATATTGTGACCTCTCGCGCAGAGATTTACGGATAGTAAAATTATTTTCAAATAAAAACGCGAGTATTTTTGAACTTCGGTTGTTATATAGACGTCTAGATAGGCTATTATCATATTAAAAATTATAAAAATTACAGTTTTCCACTTTTGTAGATTTTGGGATTTCAAACCCTTATTTTTCTAAAAACGGTTCTTAATTTTTTACTAGAAATTAAAGCATACTACCGCATAGTACTGTATAAATAAACATCCACTGATAAAATATCTACTCGACAAAAAAATTGTAATCTAATTTTTATGAGTAGTTCAGATTTTATTGACGATTGATTATTCCAATCGTCCGCATCACATTGTACCTTTCCATACACCTTAAGCCCATTTTCCTTACCTCTAGGCACATGAAAAACTATTTTAAAGAATAAATATTGTAACTAGAAAATGATAGCATTCTTAAATTGTGAATTGCACGTAAAATATTAAACAGGTATGTATGTAAGTTCCTTGAGTAAATTATTAAAGTACGTAAGGGACAGTTTAACATTAGATTCAAGTGTCTCGCACAGCAAAGTTGACTCTTACAAACGTCAGCCAGCAATGAAAATAGGCTTTGTATGATCTCGTGGTACGAAATATCTCGCGACGTGTTTGATTCGCAGAAAGTAGTTGTTTTTACGTGCCTCACATTTGTATAAACTGGCCCGAGAAGACAGGTGCTAATTTTGCCAACTTCCCACTCCAAGTCGTTAAAAATAAGGGATCTCCGGTCACACGCACCATAAAAATTGCTTTTGTCTTCTCTAAAAAAGACGTGTTAAAAACCAGTTCTATTTAGAACACACTCGTGAGAAACTAAAGTTATCTTTCAACACTTGGTGAATATTCGGTTACTTCCGACAAACAGTAGTGTTTAAAAAAAATTTTCGAAGTATTACAGATAACGGTAACATATACATAAGTACTATACTGTATATTTACAAGCCTCTCCGGAAAGAGAGAAAGAAAAAAAAAACTGTTTTTACACCAACTTTTCTTCTGCTAAAAATTTTCTGATTGTTTTGGTAAAAATAAAAATAATATATACATACGGGCGCCTACGTCAATTTTGGTTTACACCTAGCACTGAGTAAATAAACATTAATTCCATTATTCTTCGTGGGCGTTCAAATGATTCTATAGGATGTTCACTATAAACTGAGCACACAGAAGAACTAATTAATTAATTAATTTAAAATATAATTTATCTGGTCAATGTATGTTAACTTTTGAGAGTTTTGGAACATTTACATTAGTTTATAGCTAAATGAATGTTTTCTTGTTAAAAGTAGTAAAGATGGCTGCGAAACGGCTGAAAGAAAACTTTATGCAGTGCTCACTTCATCGCGAACGGCCTATACCACTTAAAACATTTGTAGGACACGACTAGAAAAATGTTTCGGCAGGTAAGTTGATGAGCTTTCACTTGTGAATACACAGACATTTTTCATTCCGAGTGAGATCCGTCTTGCTTAGCTGTCGGGCCTGCTTCCTCTAGCTCCAAGACTCGCGGTGTGCCGACACAGGTGAGACACACGAGCTTTGTGACGACCTAGTTATTGATCGCGTGTTTCGGTGCGGGATCTTCGGGGGGGCGTTGGCACGGCCGGGGGGAATCCACCCAGCAGGCTAGGATGGATCGCGCAGTCATCCGTCTGCAACGAGATACCGCAGGTACCTTGCCGCGTACGCGATGAATGACCGGGGCAGTTTGTTCTACCCTGCGACCCACTCGCGACACGTCAGCTCGCTGGCGACGCTCTTCGGGTGTCTCCTGAAAACCGCCGGCCCCCGCGCGATTTGTCGACGACGTCGGTCCCGTTAGTCCGGCCGCGTTAGACCAGCCATGTTAACACGCGCCGGGATAAATCAAACGGGTACCAGCACCCGGGTGAAATGTACGAATGGGCATTCTTGTTTTGTGCCAAACCCAAGAGCCAAGAACATGTAATAGGTAGAGCCGCGATTTTATGGCGAAAAGATTTTTGCAACATTTGGTTTCGATGCGTCATGTGCACACCTGCAGCTCTGCTACATCGTCTGCGGTTGGATGATTTTACTCTCACTGGCATTGGCAAATTATAGACGTACAGACTCACAATAATCTTATTCTGATTGGTGCAGTAAAATGAGAGACATGTCTGAACAAAGACATACTGTCAATAACCTTGAAACAGAACTGCCGATGTGCACGTGAGTCACTGAAACAAAGTGGGGTAAATATCTTTTCGCGACAAAATCGTGGTCCTAGTAATAGGACAGGTGCAGTTTGGCGTTTCATTATTCGCGAACTTCTTTCAAAACACTTTAAACTTCAAGGTATAGAATATAAATTTCAAAAACTGAACATATTACATAGACACCTCCACCTTCCTAAATTAATGCATGCAGTCTTATGGCCACGAGTCCCTATTTCTGCTATTTAAGTAAGTTTTATTTTTCAAATCTTGAGAGGGGTAGATAGCGTTAAAACCGTTACATATAAATGTTGGAAATTGTTTGTACTACGCAGACTATTTTTTTTTCAAAACATAAGATTATGTACTTCTGGTTAATTGTTCACATTAAGAATAAATCGTAATTATGCTTTGAAAAAATTATAATACATAGTACAATAATTTTCATCATTTCTATGAAATTGTTTTTGGATATCTGCTCCGTTACATAATTTAAAAAATTAAACTCGCAAAAATCGCATAAATAAAAACCCGGGGCCTTAAGTCGGATATCTGGCTGGCACTCGAACTACGTACGGTATGTTCGGTGTTACGTTTTTCACTCATGACACCAGTAATCGTCCATCCAGAATGCTTATCTACGAAAATAAAACACATTTTAGAACACTTGTGAAATTGACTCTAAAGGCACAACATTTAAACCATATTTTAAAGCCCCTAAACTTGGCTAAAATCTGCTTCTTCAGACGGTTGTTTCTCAAGTTATGTGAATCGGATTCGTTCGAAATTGAGATGTACAAGTACATTGGACTTTGCTACAGGATGGGATCAATACAATTATAGGGTCACCGCTTAAAGTCCCACATTAAAAACGTTACAGCGGGTAAACTGCGTACGTGTTTAAGACTTTGAGCGTAGAGGCCATGTCACACTACATGCGCCAACCGGCTTCGCTCGTAGTGCCTCATCGATTTTCGCATCACACACACAAACATACCCTTTACCAGGCGGTCTCCTTAAAGAAGCTGTGTATGCCATTTAACGGGGATTTATTTCTAAAGCTGGCAAATATTTTACTTTCAAACATTTTTGACATTTTTAATTGTGTGGAAATAATAAATGTACTTAGCTGAATGCTGTGCCTTGTCGACCTTAAATAAAGCAATGTTCACTGATTTTTTAAGGTAATTTGTTTGGCTACAGGATGACTGTGACCAGTCTTACTTAAAGATGTTAAGTGTGAGACAACAAAGCGTTTGTGATTTTAATTACTATCAACTGCAGTTTCAAATAACTTCGTACAAACTTTTGTCGTTATGCATGTAGGCCTAGATCGAAACACAATTGGTTGGCCAAAATGCAATTTTGTTACTAATTTAAGAAAACGTTACTTACCATAAAATAATTACTCACCTGCATTTTAAAAATTTACAAATTTTATTGAAGCATGAATAATAGGTTATGAAATATAAAATTATTAAAACTCGCTCGCAAAAACAAAAGCGAAGGAAGACAAACGAGAAAACTAGAAGACACACGAAAGACTTGAAGTCTGGTAAATTTTGAGTCAAATACCTTTATATTGACCTGTCCGCTGGCGCCTGTTTGTTCACACAAGGTGACGTCACATGGTTTTGGGTTCTGTAGGATGTTGTGTGACAACTCAACAAACATGCCTTTTGTAATGCGCGTCCGTACACTCACAAACCTCTTGCGTGCTACAGTTCGCAGATCGTGTCTCGTTACCTGTGTGAGGTATGTCCACGGGCTATTTGTTCCCTACCAGCCAAACTGGGCAACTATTAGTTTGTTATTCATGTTTTATAAATTATATGATTATATGCGCTAACCTGCTATTCACGACAATTCGTATGGCTGCAAAACTTCTCTATGGTTGCAGAATGAACTTATAATTTATATCTCCTGGGTGTATTTTTAAAATCAATCACTCACATTTGCGCAAAGCTGTCAAAACGCAACAAAAATATCGTGCAATACCCGAGATTTGATAGTAGCCTTTTGTCATCTGATTATGAAGAGCATTTTTGTATGCCCGTTATGTTTCTGGTCTCAGAAAGAATGTGTCTTCTCGTAGCACGTAAATATAAACTTTCCACTGTTTGAAAACCCTTTCCAAAATACTACAAACAAGGAGGCGGTAAAATCAATAATTAGGTCTTCTGTTACAGGGAAACTGAAATAATTTCGATGTAAAATTAGAAGGGCTGTTATTTAGTGTGGAACACAAAATTTCTGAACGAAGCCAACGTGGTAGAGGAATAGACGCTAAAAACAAAGTTTTAAATCTAAACGCATTAGAAAGTTAACGTGGAAAAAACTACAAAACAACAACCCTAGATATATTTACCAACTTTATGAGTAAGCATTCACTCAGAATGATGTATTTGTTAACCGTGATCTGATGCACCGCAGTTAAATGTTTGAGTTCTGCGTCAGCGATTGTTCTTCAGAAATATTTTACGCGAGAAATAATTTTTGCTCAGAGAGTTGGTAAGATATATTTTCTAAGTTTGCTGTTTTTTATGTAAATTGGCTTCGATAAAAAACAGTTTTAGAGTTAATTTTAGCGCTAAATTAGGCATTATGCATGCCCTCTTAAATTAACGACTAATACTATAGAAAATATTTTTGTTGAGATAGATTTTAAATCAAACTATAAGATAACAAGCATAATTAGAATTTATTGGATTTTAAGCATACGGCATTGTCCATGAGCAATGGCGTATGTCCACAATGCAATAAATTCTAACTGTAAACTCCCATCGCAACAAATTTTTAAAACATGAGCAATGGAGTATGCCCACAATTCAATAAATTCTAATTGTAAATTCCCATTACAACAAACTTTTAAAAACCTCATACCGAGTATAGATAAATTGGATATGATCCAGGAGAAGGCCTAACCATATCAGACTGCTCATTTAATGAGGTCGTAAAATAAAACGCAAACATCGTATCGCTGTGGTCTCAAGCTATAGAGTGACGTCATCAGACAAAGCGTCCATCTGTTGACAACATTTTTTTATGTTGTCTGCGAGATGTAGTACATGTAAGAGACGAACGTCTGAGAAGAGTAAGCGAGCTTGAGTAAAAAAAAAATATGTTAGCGCGTGAGAAATATCTCCATGCGTATTTTATTTTTTATAAAACCTTTTAGTTTCCGGAGCGAATAATTTCCTTTGCTTACCTACTCTATAACTAACTTTATTATTAATGCAGTAAAACGGCACATATTAAAGCGTTCATGGACGCCAGTGAAGAACTGTTAAACCAAATCTTTTGACATGCTTATTTATTTTTTATAGACTGTTCAGCAGTAGAAATGTAACTAAAACAATAAGTTGCAATTAAAATTTATTTTAAAATTTGGCACGCCTTGAAATAGCTAGTCGTTAATTGCCCTTTTGGTAACAACATTTTCTTTACAGAAAATAAAGAAATTTCATTGAAATTGTTTAGCTCAGTCTTGCTTTACTGCAAAGAAAATATTTAAAAAAAAAAAAAACATATTTGCGTTACTTCATGTTTTCATTATGAAGATTTCTTTGGAAAAAATTAAATTATATTTGTAGCAAATAAAATTTATGTTTCGCCATGAAGATTGTTCTAAAAGTTTCCCCTAACTTGAACATAAATATAACTACCAAACTATTTTAATTTCTGCATAAATAAACCGAACATTTTCTTTGCGACAAAGCTACTTTTCAGTGATATATGTTTAAACAAAAAAAAAATTGACACACAATGTGTTGTGTAAAAATATGTTTTAGTGTGTTAAATTTCTCACTGATATTGCATTTACAGTAACTGAAGTAAATAGCTACGTAAAGACTAATACTTGAAACAAATGACACTTTAAATTGCATGTAATGCTCTTGATATACAGAAGTCATAAACAATTTATTGTACACAACAGTTTATCTGTGTCTGTACCTTGATGCTTTATTTCAGTAACTATATATAGATTTTTTTGACATACTCCATTGCGATGCAGATGTCAGTCAAAGAAAAGACAATAGAAAAACATAAATAAGCAGGGTATGATTTTAAGTACCTTCGTAATTAGAATTACAGCACACTCACAATCTATTGAATAATTACAAATTAAAACTGTTTATAGTAATTATCATTATATTTAAAACGGTACGTCGCCTATATGCGAGTTATCATTTATCATCCTTTTGTTAGTACACAACATCAAACTCCAGAATGGCTCGTCTGTAAAACGACACATAACTTCCGTAAAGGTATTGTTTGAAATACATTTTAGTTAATTATTGTGGTGTGACAGCAAGAGATACGAATTTCAGATGTGGCTGTAATTTTCTGACTGCTGCATCTGCATACTCGTCAAAACGTCTTTTCATCAACACATCAAAAATGTTAAGGAAAATACCGCATTAATCAGTAAATGTCGGGAGATGGTTTGCGCAGTGGCTAAAGCACTGGCCTCCCTCCAAGGCAATACGGTTTCGATTGACGGCTGGGTCAGACCCCTGATGTGACGCGCGTGGGACTTTGGTCATCACGCTTTCTCGGTGTACTCCTCTTTTCCCTGCTCTCCGCGTTCCATTGCTCCTCTATCAGTGGGCTTCATTTTGTGTTGTTATCCTTCAGGATGTGCTGGATGCCTAAAGGCGCCCGATCAGAAGTATTCTCACCAAGTAATCTCTTCCCTCGGGTACCCTCCCCATAGGCAATTTTTTTTCTAATCTATGTAAAATTTAGCCGATATTACAGATATTTCTATTGTTAACAGGTCGACAAGCTTAGTAAACTATACATTCATACATACATACTGAATATGCTCTCCTCCGAAGATGAAGGATTTGTATTCTAAAGCTGTTGAAGTGTTTATTAAATCCGCGACACTAACTGTATAGTTTTAAATAGTTTCTATGTAACAAATGCGTGTTGTACTTACCCTCCAGACGTACCACAGAGCGTGTCAAGTGGGGTATATACCGTGTTGCGATTGGATATTTGAAGCAGTCGCCCAAGGGTAGTGAGTGAGGAGTGTCATGCTACTATCAGCTCTTACCGTGTCAACTCGGCACTTCGCCATTGCAGCTGGTCGCGTTGTAGAAGAGGATGTGCACTTGTTACCACCAATATACGTACACAACAAGCCGACAGTTCGCATAGCTATAAAAGTGCTGTCGTTGTTTTCTATGTAACTCATCATAGCTACATAAATTGATAATTTTCTGAATTGTTTCTTTTTTTACTAACGTACTGAATGTTAAATTTTTCAAACAATGTATTAGGTTTACTTCTAAATAATTTCGTTTGACGTAGCAATAAATAATACTAATTTAATATTTTCTTTTTTTTTTAAATTGTGTAGCGTCTTATGTGTTATCGTCATCTGTCGTTTTATATGCGTTGTTATTAATATTTTTTTTACTTTTTTTCTTGTATATAAGATATTGTGTTCTGTATTTGAATGATAATGGTTAAGTGTAAGAAAAAAATTCGCCGTTTTAAATTAAGGTGTAAGTAAATAATAGATAATAACAAAATATTTGATCGAAATAAAACTGACTTTTTTTATAGTATATCGAAGTTGTTGCAAATGTTCAATAAAAAAATCTTAATTTTCAGTAATTTTTTTTTAAATATAAAAATTCGTGGTTTCACATTTTTATTTGTAACTTTTAGCATTTATCATGTGTGTAAATAATTTCATTTATGTAAGTAAGTTTGTTTTCCTTGTGTGAATGCTGCCGTAACATGAAAATTTTTGACTTTGGCTTCCGTAATAGGAAATAGCCTAATAGTAATTAGTAACGTCTACGAAATCAACATAATTTCGAATAGGTATGAGAATATTTATTTCCCACTTCAAATGCTTTAACCCCGTGGGCCCAGCCGTCATGGCTGTCTTCACATCCTCACATTATGCGGGTAGTTGGGATACTCCCAACCATGGCTGACAATGGTCTAGCTAACAAGGCAGTTGACTACAGAATAGAACTAATTGCTACAGTTCAGTTTGATGCCTTCCACACCTCTCACTTCACTACAAAACTCCTAGAAACTCAGTGCGGGCACAATCAGCCATCACGACTTTGACTGAATTCTATGCGTACACTAAGAATTACATTTTGTTAATTGTATTGATAATGTACAACTTACAATCAGCATGTTTGTTCCGTCACCCGAAAATCCAGTTTCGGAATCATGGGTTTCAGAAACTGATGTTTGAGTGGGGTGTAAACAGTTCGAATGTCATGTTCAGTTGTTGAGGAAAAGTTGAGTTTGTAATTAAAGTTTCATGACGAAAGTTTGGTTTCGTGGGCGGTATGAACAGCTAAACTGAAGTTTTAGGATTGGCGAGTACTGCACTGATCAATTATATAACGAAATTTGTTAAACATAAACGATGTGTAGAAGATAATATCACCTTACATCTGCTCGGCTACTTGGAAGAGAAACACAATTGTTACTTTACACTCTAAAAAATAGTTTGTAAATTTACCAGACGTGCGTATAGGAGCGCTAAGAAAGTAGGTATGGTAGAGTAGTTCCGATACATTCATGGTAACACTCCTAAACATAATTATAAAACAGTCAAATGCATACTTAAGTTACCAGACTTGTATTGTAACATTTGTAAAAGTTTGAATATTTACAAGACGGAAGTATGGTAACTGTCCCATACTGCGTCTGGGATAATAACTTCCTAAACGTTTGCGGAAGTTTTTTTACAGTGATAGTTCTAACGAAGGTTAGTGAATGTACATTTCTGAGTTTGTCTTAAAATAACTGATTAAAATAATTTATCGGCGTTTCTTATATCTCCATTCACGTTCGTAAACAAGAAATATACACTGACTTGTGCTATTTTCCGTGATTTCTCGTTGACGAAACACAAGTTACCGAAACCCCAGTTTCGCATTGCTGTGTAAACATTATGCCCAAACCATAATTTCAAAAGTTGTGTTTCCCTAACTTATCTTCCTGGCGACGTTATAAACGCATTGAATATGTTCATGTATTTTAAGAGAATATTTTTTTTGTACAGGCTTATCTACTTTATTGCTCCTAACACTAATTTCGCCAAAAGCGCTACTCCTTAATTATTTAACATCCATATTTTAACATTCAGTAATTTACCTTAAAATGCTTTCAAAGTCCTGTCAGCAAACAAAATTCCGGCAGTCGGCTTGTAGACATTTGAATACACAAACTGTGTTTGAATTGTTTTATATATATATATATATATATATATATATATATATATATATATATATATATATATATATATATATATATACTAGCAGTCCCCCGCGGCTTTGCTCGCGAGTACTATTCGTAACTGATAATATTTACTTTAATTGAAAAACCTCTTTGTACACAATATTGGTACTTCAGTCATCAAGTGCTAAAATGTCCAAGCGGCTAGTTGAACTAATTCTGCAGCAGGATAAGTAGCTATAGCTGTCCACGCGAAAAGCAGTCTTAAGTTTGTCCCTGCCACTAACAGCGACTTCGCCTGGGCCTTATTTATAGCCCTGCCTATTTGACGTTGTGGGGTAATTACAGACACCTAAGGTAAGAGGTTAATCGAATGAGAAACACCTGTTTACCCTGTGCACAACCATTGGTGACGGTGCCCTCAATTATATATTTTCAAAATATTCACTTTAACTTTATTGCCATTGCAAAGTTTCAGTGGGTAAAGGTTTCGCGGAAACGTATTTGGCGCCCCAAAATTGAGATTAGTGAGATGATATATCGTCGGTTTACTGCCAAAAGTGACAAAGTTAAAATGAGATAAAATTATAAAAATGCTAGGAATATGTATATGTTGTTCACGAACAATTGCCCACGTTTAAAGTCTATTCGTCGTTTCATACTGTTGTGTCACAGTATAGTAACATACCACATTTTTGTTAATATCTACAATTTAATACTGTTTTCAAACGAAATAGCATTTATGACTTAATCACTATTGGCAGTATACTGACGATATGTCAGCTGATATTGTAGAGGAACCTAAGAGGAAAGCAAAGTGCAATTTTACCCCTTTTAAAGACTACATGTAAATTGCACTAATTCGATCTGCCTGGTAGTATTTGTGTGTCAGAATTGAACGTTCGCACGCAGCTTTTAACGGAATTCGAGTCCAGAACCTCCCGGAATTTAGACCTGAGTAACAAACAACTGCGTCACGTAACGTCGAAATAATGGGCTCATAGAGGTTGTACAACACCACGTCTCGATAGGTTACTGTAGAGTGAAACTCCTGTATACAGGTTGTTTCTCGCTTCTCGTTCCTGCTTTTCGGATCGTCTGCCTTGAATATTGACCAACTTAGTTTTATTCTTAATAATCACGTTTCTTATAAAGAAAGAAAATTACATACATATTTTTTTTTAAGATTTACGTAAGCATCACTCTGAAGCGAACACATCAATATCGCTACTGGTTAGATAGATATCGTGGGTTGATGGAAAACAAATTTTGTGCTTTTTCACCCATTTGGGTGTCGAATTTCGAAATACTTTAAATTTACATCTTAGACATTTGTATGAGTATCCAACTGAAGTGTAAATCACATCGCTAACCCTTTCAGTCGAATAAAAATCGATCATTCACTAAAAAAAACACATATCACCCCTGCACAGTATTGAGAAATCGAATTTCGAAAAATCTGAAAACCGTTTTTCGATAATTTCTGTAATCATCATCCTGAAGCAAAAATTAATTGTAATTTTCGACGGGTTCGAAAGATATTGAGGATTTATCTAAAACACATTCAAGGTCTTTTCACCACTTAAGAGAGAACATTTCGAAAAACCCTTGAATCTTGTTTTAGAATACTTTATTGGTATCTCGTGGACGTAAAAAACATAACATTAGCCCGTTGGGTTTAAGATATATCGACGATTAATTGAAAACGCTTTTCACCACTTTTCACCCCTTTTCACGTCCTTAGGTGGCGAATTTCGAAAATTCCTGAAATTACTTTTTAGGTATTTGAGTAAGCTATGGGATCGATATAAATCGAATGTAAGTCGAAATTACATATTACCCCTTTTTTAACCAGTTTAGGGCCGAATTCGGAAAATATATTTTAAATGGTACTTGCGATATTTACAAAAGCACCAATTTAAAGCAAAGAGCACTTCGATATCTCGACATGGAAGGATAATCGAAAACACATTCCACGTATTTTCACCCCTTTAAATAAAGAATTTCGAAACGTCTTTGAGTCCTGTCATAGACATTTGTAAACGTAACCAATCAAAGGTAAAATCACGACGATAGCCAATTGTGTTTCAAAGATATAGACGATTCATAAAAAACACATTTTGACCCTTTTTACTGCCTGGGGGTCGAATTTCATAAAAACCTAAAACTAATATTTGGGTATTTACGTAAGCAATATTTTGAAGTGAATATCAACTCTCTATCCCGAAGGGTTCGATAGATATCGATAGTTGATTGGAAACACATTTAAGGTAGTTTCACCCCCTTAAATGTTGGACTTCGAAAAATCCTTAAATTGGTTAATATGCATTTTTACGAGTGTCATGTTAAAGTAAAAATCACGATGATAGGCCGTCGGGTTCGAGCTCTATCGACGTTTCTTCGGAAACAAATTTTCACCCCTTTTCATCCTCTTAGAGGTCGAATTTCGAAAAATCCCTTCTTAGTGCTCGCCTACGACCTGAAGGGAACCCCCACAAAAATTTCACGATTCTAGGTCCAGTGGTTTGGGCTACAGTTTGATATGTCAGTCAGTCAGTCAATCAGTCAGCTTTCATTTATATATATATATATATATATATATATATATATATATATATAGGATATATAATATATGTGTGTATATATACAATATATGTGTACATATGTATATATATGTGTGTATATATACACATATTATATATATACACATATATAATATGTACATACATATATATTATATATATATATTTATTTATTATATCGATTTTTTGTACCACTTAACAGCCGAGGTCAATAACAGAGTGACACATGCAAAAATCATATAACATTACAAACGACATTCAAAAAAATACAAAACATTACAAACGACATACAAAAATGTGATTATTATACAAGCAACAGTAACACAAACACATAGACCGACAATACTAACACAAAAAAGCACAGGAAGAGGAAAGACATTAACAAAAAGAAGGGGCAATATACCCCGATAATTATCTATTACCAACCTAGGCCGAGTGTAACTGTTTGTAAAAACAACAGATTCAACTTTTATAATGTCTTGATAAATTTTGGAATGTGATTTTCTTTCCAATGAAGGGATCAAACTCACTAAATTATTTATTATGCATTAGAACACATCGCTTAACTAGGTCCATTTCTTTATTAGTTGTATCAAAAGTACCACTACTTCTATGGTTGTAATTTGGAACTCTAAAACAGATATATTTACTAATGGCAGAACATGAGTGATATGAAAGAAATGAGTTGATTAGAAATAAAGCATCGTAAATAGAACGTCTTGTTTCTAAAGTGTGAGTTTTGAACTTTTTAAGTTCACTATTGTAGTCAAATTTAGAATTATTATCTGGGAACCTGTTAAATATAGTTTTAAATACATTGCATTGTAACTTTTCCATTCTCCTAGAATCTGTTGCTGTAATAGAGTTCCAAATTACTGAACAGTATTCTAATTTTGATCGTACGAAAGAATAATACAAACAAAGCAAGGAGTCCGGCGTAGTTGCAGGTTATGTAATTGATTTTATTAAACCTAATATACACACACAGAGCTATTAATTAAGTTGTCCACATGATGATGGACGTATAATTTGCAATCAAGCATCACTCCAAGATCACGGATATAATCAACTCGCTTAATTTCATGTTTTAAAATGAAGTATTTGTTTGTAGTAATATTGGTTTTCCTTGTAATATATGTGTGTATATATATATATATATATATATATATATATATATATATATATATATATATATACAATATATGTGTAAATATTTTACAAACACAAAAATCATCTTTAACGATCATTATGCTGGGTAACTTTTGGTTATAGTGCTGATGTTGTTCAACGAAATAGTTATTTATAGGGCTCGCAAGTAATGGTATTGTGAAATCAGAGTTGTAAAAACTGGCACGCAAAATGCAGTTTTAATCCCATGTAACTCGTGTTCCAAATAATGACTTTCGGAAAACAATGTGGCAAAGTCAGTCCCTCTCCATCACTACTTTGTTGTTTAAAACTGAGTAAAAATTGATGAAACGCAACAATAGGTTTTAGAATTTTTTTATAGTTTTACATTTTACGTTTGGTATGGCTCTACGAAATAGTACAACATAACGTGTTTCCGAGAGTATTTAAGAATATTTTGTACAAGCGGTGTTATGGTCAATATTAAGTTTTATTTTTTAATGAAATAATTTTTGGTAAAAAAGTAAGTTAGTAAGTGTTGATTTAAATCGATAGGAAGAGAAGATTTCCTTGCCGGCGTTTTCCTAACCTCTACCATATTGGCAATTAAATGCGCCGCGTACATTTTATCCAGTCTAAAACCTTTACAAACATCCTTGTCACTCAACCCAGACGCGTATTTCGTTCCCAAAATACATGTTAGCATGAAGTATATTATTTTCCTACTCTTACAGTTCCGTCATAACTAAATATTGTAACCAAATATAGTGCATATTTTTTATTAAAAAAAGAACTTTAAAATGTATAAAACTGTAAGTTAATACGTTGGTATATATTAAATTCACGGATAGTGGTATAAAGTTCGCGTTTTACTGGATATTTGTTGGTTTAAATTAACCAGCAAAGTGTCACCACAAGTTTAATATATGTGCGCAATTGCTTATGTGTGCTTTATTATGTTAGTTTAAAAGAGCGAGGTTATAACAATACACTGAAAAAATGTCATGGCTGTCGGCTTCGAGGCGTTGCGGAATCACATGTCATCACCCAAATAGGAAGTGAGATTATTCCGAATGGAATTATTCCACTAGGAAATTATTTTCACGCAAGAATCGCAAAATAAATTCCATTACGAGATTTTTAGCAAACTCGCCATTGAATTATTTCACAACAACTGAAGAATCGGGTCTCAGGCTTGTCAAAAATTGTTTGCTATGAGTGAGAAAATAAGTTTTTTTTACGAGCTACACAAAATGATACTAGCGAAAAAAAAGAAAGTTTTTAGACGCCAAACGTATTCGACGAGAGTTCTCGTCGGAAGCCGAAATAAGTGACTAAATGCGCGGTTCCTGTCAATGCGCGGTTCCTGTCGTCCCATTTCTCGTTGAAGGACTGAATGAGTTCGACATTGCTGCAATTGAGAGTTCCAACAAATATTTTGACGTCTACTTGAAGACTGGGCTATGTACAATATTTATAATTATACGTAGTTCGCAGAGGAACTTAATCCATTCACTAGACTGTGAACTTTTAGACATATTTCCTGAACTGCAATTAATATTTCAATGACCAGAATAATTAAGCCTGCAAATACCCGACTGAAAAGAACTGTCCTTTGCTCTACCAATTAATTCATCTGGCTGCTTTTTTTTTTTAATGAGAAAAGCAAATTAACTTAACTTCTTGAAATGAAAGAATTATTTAAATTGCTGCAAAGACTACGTTTTCATACACTGTAGGGTAGAACTAGGTTACTCCGTGATATCAAGAAACGCCGCGATAGGATAATCTCATTCACGGCGCAACTTTGAACTTCAAACGGTTTCAGTTTTTTTCTGGCGGATGCCAGAAGCATTGATGAATCTTGCAAGCCCGATTCCTCCATTTCTGGGGATGTGTACGAAGTAATTCGAATTAATTTGTTATGCGGAGTATTGTTGATGAGGCAGTTACTGACAGTGAAAACAAGTGGACGTTTTTCTTTTTCAGGAACAAACTTTTCAGCGTAAATTTAATTTTATTGCTTGTTATAGGTGAAACATAGTTAAATAACATATATAATTGATATTAAAATTGTGTAACGCGTTTAAATTATGTGGGCTTAGCAATGTGGTAATTTTTCTTACGTTTTTCAATATTTTTTTCCACAAGCTTCGCGCTAACACGTCGCAATGCCGACTAAAGCAGAGCGTTCATGCACGTTTAAAAACTGCGAATGCTACTGCATACTACAAACGCTATTTTTCGTATTTTTCATATTTTAATTATTTCTTAGTTATTTTTAATTTTTATGTATTTCTTTAATTTTTTTACTTTTCTTTTTACTTTCACTTGTTATGTTGTAAATAATGTTTTATTATGGCCTGCAAGAGGCATAAGAACTTCATTGCAAAGTGACTAAACATTTCCAAGACGACAATGCAAGGGCTGCAATTTTTTTTTAGGTAAATTTGTTTTTAATATTTTTGTTTCTTAACTAGTTTATTATGTTGCGGAATATCGTATTTCGTTACGGTCGGTCAAATGCACCAGACCTTCATATCAATGTTATGTACAATTTCATTGAATTAAAAATGTTTTCGACAGTAAAATAATAAAGTTAATTTTAAATCACAAGTAATTATTCTGTTATACCATGATGGAGTGACCTAAACACTACCACGGGATTACTAGAATAATACGAAGTTACCTACTTTTGCTACAAAATTATGTTAGTTAATAACTAAGAACAAAATATCAATACTTCGAGAAAAAATTTTACAAAATTGTTCGTAAGGAATCTTATATCGAGTTAAATAAATTCATTTACTCATAAACTAACATTTTCAAAACAGTAACATAAAAATCTTAGTATGACAGAATTACCTAACTTTACCCTATACATAGCTGTTGGTACTAGTTTTATAACTTGCGTAGCCCACTGCACATGAATATTCATTCGTAATTTTAATTCTCAGTTGTGTAGTTTATAGTCCCGTATCGTATTTAACCTGTGTCACCAGAATATTAATTTTAATTCATATGTTTGTTTCTTAGTTTCTCACATATCTTTTTGTTTTCAATTATTTTTTTCCAAGAAAATGTTCTTTTCCTTCTAGATTTAAAACACTGTGGTACTAAGTAGCACTTTCTGTGAGAGCAATACATAGAGATATTGATTGTCTTGAGAACGTGGAGTCAAACATTAATAAAACTCTCTCGCCCTTTTTGAACAGTATCTTCTTCATGTTTAAGCAACAAATTTACAGCGCTTAGCAAAAGACAAGTTAGCTTTCCACATGTATTAAAATACTTCTTTCAGTGATGTAAAATTGGCATTGTAAGATTGCTAGTTGTTTTTTTTTTTTTTTTTTTTTTTTTTTTTTTTTTTTTTTTTTTTTTTTTTTTTTTTTTTTTTTTTTTTTTTTTTTTTTTTTTTTTTTTTTTTTTTTTTTTTTTTTTTTTTTTTTTTTTTTTTTTTTTTTTTTTTTTTTTTACTTTGGCACTTCTGCGTGGTGCAGTAGTTTGGAACTTAACAACCACAAGTGTTTCCACGTGTTCGCGATACTCTTAAGAGCTTTTAACACACATATACACTACACAAAATCATTCACATGGTTGGGGAAAGAGGAGAAAATAAGTTAAAGGGATTATTTGCGAATCCAGGATTACCACAATCATCCATTGCACCCCCCTCGACTTGACAGCTTCAGGGGCTCCACAGCGGCTTAAGAAACACTCAGTTTGCATCAACATTCTATTTGCAGTTTCAATTTTCACGGAACTGGTCATACACTTAAACACACTCTCTCCCACACAATTCCCTTCACGGTATAGTAAATACTTAAAAACTCCTTTCCTTATTTTTTTATTTTAATTTGATATTAAATTTTATTTTTTGTTACGTTGTATTGGGCGAAGAAAAACATAAGACTTGAATCTGTGTTTATTTTGGGTAGTAACATTTTGTATGTGAGTATTTGACAAAAAATAAAACGTTTTCTAGTATTTATGAGTTACGGGAAATTGAGTAAAGTAAGTAGTGTCACCGTCTCTATAAATCTCGAAAATCTTAGTTTTAGTTGAAATCGTCTTCTTTATAATTGACGAATTAGGGTCACAATGGCTAATTTCAGATAAGATAGATTAATTCGAATCACGATGACTGATATTTGAGAGAAAATTGGTTAAGTGTTTAGATGTTTATACCGTAGTTGAAAAAGAATAACAAAACAAGTGAGATTTACCCATTTTGAGTTTCACATTTACTATTTGCATCAAGTGAATTCTTATCTTCGTGACTGTAGAAAATACTGTACTTTAAATTGTAAAAAAAAAAAATGACTTTAGCCTGCGATCTATTTTAACGTGTAAAATTGAAAAATTGACCATATTTTGTTACGATATATCTTATTATAATAAATGAGATTGACGCTAACCACAAACGAACAACGTAATAGCAAAATAAGAACTCCTGTGAAAACAACGTTTTCATAAGATGGAAACAATACATACTTTGGCCAGACGACAGCAAACGGCTGGGTTAAGCACTTTAATGTTTTTAAATTTGTAATTAATAAAACGCAATACTGGACACGTTATTAATAAGTGTAATTAATTGGTCATGTTTAATAGGTGGACTTGGTAAATTTAATTTCAGACGTTCTTCCTTGAAAGAACTACGTAATATTTATTTATATATCAGAAAAAAAATTGTAGTCAACTTTAATAGATAACTAAATTATTTTATTAGATATTTTACAATCACATTTTCAAAACAAAACTAATCTTCGTGCAATAGTGCAGTTTGCTAGTAAATATAGTTAAGTTGTTAAGAATCAGATAGAATGACTTTTCTGAAGGCGTAAACATTGAAAGTACACCAGAATACTAAAAGTATCACGACAACAACTGCTCGATGCCGTAAATGTAAACGTACACTTTATAAGAAGGAACAAGTACGTATACTGCATCAAGTCGCAGGGAACACGCAATGGCTATACGGTAAAACCGCTTTTGTCAAGATGCCTCGAGCGAAGGCATTATCCATCCTCGGCCTACTGGGTACGACTTAATGAATTCCAGTCGCGCAGGCCCGCTGTATTAATGCGCTGTCAGAGGGGAACACGGGACTAAGGGTATGAAGACATTGACAGACCGACTGAGAGTCACAACGCCTGGGGCATAGGCAGTGCGTCTCATTCGGCTGTGTGTCTGATTGCGTACCCAGCAGGGGCCATAACCTTGCTTTGTTCGTGCGGCGGCGTAGAACATGGAGACGTCACAGTGTGTATTTCTCGGCTTGCTATTGAAACATATTCATACAGCGTACCGTTATCATGTGAGTAATTTTAGTTGACAAGCACAGCAGAATATATATTAATAACTAACTGTACTCCGACCAAAACAATAAATCACTAATTAGACACGGTATTGTATTGACTATAGTAATTTTATTGAGTAACTACTGTAATAGTACAACTACCACTGTACGGAAACTTAAGTGAAATACGATAGTTGCTTGACTAGAGAAACACTTATTTTAGCAATAGATAATTCCAACACACGTTTGCTTGCTTATGATCACGTGACCAGAATAATAAAAGTCATAAAGAGGGTCCTACGTTTTAAAATAATATTTGGGCATAAGTTAAGAGAATATTGCAAATTTATAGTGTAATGCTGGAATCACAATGGCACAACAGAAGCTTCGCGAATGCCGTACGCGAATAATAATAAATGTCAGCCAATCACCGCCGAGGATTATGTGACTTCAGCGCTGCCGCCTCGACGCTGATTGGCTGACAAGTTATCTTATTTGTATCACACACTTCGTGGCGCATCTGTCACGCTTATATGATTCCAGCATTACGTGTCAAATGACATATTTGTAACATATGTCGCACAAAACAGGGGTAGGGTTCAGAAGTATTTTTAGTACCGTACTATACGTTCGTTTTTTTATACTTAAATTATTACACTTGCATTATTAACAACATAAAGTGTCAGTTATAGTTCACGATACCATCCATTAAATTGCATTAAAAATTTCAGAGAAGGCCATACCATATTTTCACCAGACTCTACCAACGTAGCCTACATTAATAAAATTTCCCTTAGAAATAATTAAACTGAGGTCACCGTAGACACTGGATCAGAATTAGTGAATATTCCCATATTTTCCTATAGTTATTCACCGACTCAATTGTTGAAACTGCTCCATGAGGAATTTGTGAAAACCACTGCAAATCTGCGAACGTTCACTAATTATGATTAAAAGTGTAATGTTCAAAGGGGCTGTTTTGCTATTAGTACGAAACTTGCCACAAAAATTTTGTATCCTTAGAAACGGTTGCTTAACTGTGAAATCTGCGGCAGGAAGACATACATTGTTTAACTTCTTTCGTGTCCGTCGTAATGGTGCATGTAACCTGGTCTGGGGTCGTACTTTTGGGACTCCTATGTGTATAAAAATATACGTATTTAAGTTTTGTAAAAATAGTTTTCCTAAGTTTAAAGCAACCAATTACTGGTCTTTCTCAATTTCAAAGTTGGGCAGCTAGGTAATAAAATATCTAATAAACTACTTAAATTTATATGTATTGGTTTTCTTTACTTGTACACCGAGAATAAATAATGTTGAAGTTACCATACATTTGTGAAAATAGGGACAACGATCCAGTTTGTTTGTCAGTACCATCTGGACAGTTCCTTCAACAGTCTGTTCCGTAGAAGTTACTGTCTGGTGTATAAAAGCAACAATGTTCTTTGTTTCTTCTACAAAACAGATTGCTGAAGGGACAGTTCACATAGTACCGACAACAAAACTGTTTTGTTGTCCCTATTTTAACACAAGTATGGTACCTACAACTATGTTCTTTTTTTCAGTGTATATTTACATGTGGTTCACGACAAGTTGAGAATTTTGTAAACTAATACGTAAAAAAAAAAACATTCCTGCTTACAAGAGATCGTTAACAATGCTTGCCGCTTTCATTTTACGGTTTCCAAAAAATTACCAGTAACTGCTAGTCAGCATATTTATCAATCCATATAGAACAAATCCTGAACTGCAGTCAAAATATCGAAGTCTTATTTTACCTGTATATTTTACAAATGTTTTATGACAGCTCATTTATATATCTACTGAAAACAAGATTAAACTTTCACTACGAGAAGTCTGAAAGTGATGTAGCAGTATTTTCTTTGCTCTTTCTGTTCGTCTGTACTCTGCTTCGCGCTACAGTTCCAAACTACACATAGAGTTAACGTTGTGAAAGTTACTCACTGAGATAATATGGATTGCAGTTTAAGTGCATGTAAAGTTACGAGCATTTCTGTGCAGCTTACAATGACAATTTGTTCCTCCTTGTAGGTGCAGCAATATTATACTGTCCACGGAGTATTTCCGCTTTCTTGTAAGAGTTTGCTATTGGCCACCGCAAATTTTTAATGGTTAACACTTTTAAATAGTTTTAATAGCCTAGTGACCGTGCAGGTTTCATTAATGCCTTATCGTTTATGATAGCTATCATTCATCAGTTATTTATATTACAAGCAGGACTATAGTATATAACCTATTTTTATCAGTAGAAAGAAAATGCAACCATTATACATGTTGAAATATTTATATTCACAAAAGACAGGAAGATACAAACTGACTGAACATATAAATTAACCCGGGCTTTCGTAAGTGCTATCTTTACTACTGTATACCACGCATATAAAGTTTCATTTGAATATGAAGGTACTAAAATGTGCACAAATTTGTATGGTATTGAGTGTAGTTTGCATGTTCGAGGTGCAATAAGTTTGGAAGATAAACGGGAGGTACACTGAGCTTCCGTGCTGTCTTTTTTCTGTAGTTTTGAGTATCATGTAATAGTATTTTCATGCCTTAATAATTTTGTGAAAGCGGACTTTCATAGCATTTTGAGTTTTAAAAACTGCATAATGGACGAACACATTAAGGAGAAACTAATATTCGGAGTCACAAGTAAGGGACAGTCAAAACTGCTAAACCATAAATATTAACCAGCACGATTATTTCTCGAAATTTCATATAAAATATTTATGTATTCTCGACATGCTATATTCCAAAATAGCTTCCCTACAACAATATACTCACTAGAATTAAATTATTATATTAAAAGCTACCAGAAAACAAAATTTAGTGTAAATCGATAAAGTGTTCCTCAGGATATGATACTGAGTCAAAAAATTAAAACTGCTACCAGTTTGAAAATAAGGGTTAGATATGAGCAAAACACAAAAATTAATGTTATTTCATTAATTACTGTATGTTTACCCAGATTTATGAAACTCGCTCCACTGATACGAAAGATAATTTGGATTATTTTTGTGGGGGGGGGGAGGGAGGATGTAGTTTCACATACACACACATACATACATACATACACATACACACGGAGGTGATCTAACTATTTCATAAGGAGTTTGAAAGGACAGCATCCAATTATTATTATCATTACAAAATTGAATAATAAAGAATTAAAACAACTACACATGTAGATCAGACCAATGAATTGTTTACTTTAAAAATACACATATGAATAATTAAATGTCCGATTGTTAGAAATCTAGTCACCAAAATTTTTGTTATTTTGGTATTTTTGAAATAAAGAACGTTTCTTGATTTCAGACTTAATGCATTTGTACAATATGTTTCGGACATTGCTATCTGCTTCGTATGAAAAAAATTCACTTAATGAGTGTAGGCCTATACAAAACAAAGTAGTAACTCCTGTGTAAATATTCGGATGATAAAACTAACCATAAACAACGACATCTGAAAATTGCAAAAAATTCAATATCGCACATGAAGAGGTAGCATACTTATGCGATATAGAGAACGTATTCCATAAGATTGTTCAGTTCTTGTGTGGAATTCCGTCATGTAAGTGCGGTTGATGATTTATGCTTTTTGTGGTATGCCAGACGTGTACTTGGGGAAACATTAACAATGCAGGAATATGTTATGTGCCTTTCGGTTCAGAAAGCCGTATCTTATTTGTTAACTAGTGACAAGTTTACTCGTGACTGTCAGCAGGTTTTCGTGTTAACGTGCCAGGCACTCTGTCATTTACCGTCAAAACATCCGGCGAAACACGATTATTGTCGTATGGTGTACTTTACGGAAAATGTTATTCAAAGATGAAAGTTTACTATAGTTAATTTATTTAAACTTTGTTTGCGGTTACCATTTTTAACAATCCAGTTACAGGACAGCATAATATACTGGAAAGAAAATTGGTTGAACATTTTTAAAATAATTTATCCTAGAATAAGCGTGCAACAGAAATATAAATACTCTTAAGGGAAGCAACAGCAAAATATTATTCAAATAAAAACATTTATTCCCATTCATTAATTTATTTTTTGTTTGTAGTTACTATTCTGACACTCCAGTTATAGGACAGAGTGAGTTATTGCTAAGTAAACTGGTAAAACTATATTAAAAATTATTTGCCCTAGAATCAACATGGAACAGAAATCTAAATACTCTTAAGCAACTGCAAAAGTCTATCATAGTGAGGTTTGCTACAACAAGAATTCTGATCCCGTACAATACTGCATTACGTAACAAAGTGCTCAATTTCATGTCATGCATCAGTAACTCTCAATTAAATTGATTCACGTGTCAAAATCAATGCAAGCCTACTGTTCTGTTCCTTAAATGTAAGCTAATATCCATCTTTTTTTTAAACCAGGGTTTTCCAGGTGTATTTAATAGGAGTAACACTCCATTAATTTTATTTACAGCTATCGGAATATGAGCTGCAAGCAAATAATAAAATATAAGAAACGTCTTTATGGAGTGTGGAATGTTTAGGCCCTATGTAGATAATTTCGTAGATACTGAAAATTCTCTGTGTGTTTCTAATAATTGCTGATATATTATTGTTGTAGTTTAGTGATTTAATATTTATTATTTTCAATCACAGTATGATGAAGTAGGTAGGTGCTTTGTTAAACATAAAAAGCCGCTGGATTGTCTGCATATTATTTTCTCTACCTTCTTAAAGCATGAGTGAACCAGGAAGACGAAACTAAGTCCTCACACCGAAATGTTCCCCTTCCTACTTTTCATTCTTACAGGGCCAGAATGTCTCCTTCTAATTTTCCCTTATCACTCTCTCGTCTTCGGTATGCAAAACATCTGCGCAGAAAGGGATGATTAGTTTCCTTCGGGCCTCCGGTCGCGTGTCCGATTCCAACTCCTTGAACCCTTGGTGCTGGTGGCCACCCCCCCCCCCTCTGCCTCTTCTACAGTTCCACTCGAACAACATACCATCTTGGAAGAAGGTCGAGGAAACACCGAAGAGGCGGTACGGCACTCCACCAATGACACCAGTTATTACTCACGAGCGTTTTGTACCCGTGGGTCACTTGATCTACCCCTGCGACCGTCGCCAAGAAATATTTGCTTCCCTTCGCGCGCTGATTTCTCATCCCTCTTGAGTACCGAGACTTCCACGGCTTGGAACCATTCCATCTTCGCCCTCCTGCTACTCCTTGAAGCTGTTCGGCAGAGAAAAATGCATTAGTTTATATTCAGACCGAATTCTGTTTAATAAGTAGATAAATCTGCTAAAGATGTTTTCTTCCAAAATAAAAGTTTCTTACAACACGATTATACATCACGTGTAAAATTTGACTACATTTTGGTAACTTTCTCATAGTTAAAGCTTAAAAATTCACATCTATTACATATGTCGTTTAGTACTTAATTAAATAACCTGTAGCACTTGGGAAATTTTTCTCATCGATAAAACTTTTGGATATGTAATGAAATCATTATATTATCAAAATTTTTCAATGCAAAACAATGTAAGTGACAGTAGGTATTTCATAGACAATCTCATTACACCTTTATTTGCTGTAAATCGCCGTATTTATGTAGAAAAAAAGAATATTTTTTTGTTATGCAATAACGATTGTATTAATTTTTTCATCTTAGGAAGCACTGTTTATAAGCAAACTTTTTCAATGCAATAACAAAACAATTAATTCCTTGCTGCTAAGTAGCCTCAATTGCTAGCACTTTGTAGACTGCCCACACTTTCTAGAAGTCAAAAGCGGACTAGACGTGAGGTTACTGTAAACACCACTGCAAGGATACATAGTAATACAGGTATGATATTAGAAAAAAGAACAGTTTCAATTCTTGTGGTGATACTTTTTAAATTGAAGTCATTAATTTTTGGAAGGAGTCTTAAAAATTGGTTCTGACGCATGTAACATCGAATCAAATGGAAAACGGAAACTTCTAACTGTACACGTGGCAAGGGTTCGACGTTCTCAAGGAAGAAAAACTCATTTCGTCCTTAGAGACCAAAGCATAAAGTTGTACAATCTGTTCTTCAAAATTCTTGGTTTCGTCACACTTTACAAACAAACAAAAATTTCTTTGTTTAATATGCATGTAGGCCTAAGTTGGCCGAGTATTACTTTCTTGCAGGGTTTATATCTTTGGTGTTGCGGTGCGGTTGTCAAATTATTGCTTTATAGGTTTTGTTACACTGTAAAAATTTTCTTATAAACCGTCTTAGAAGGTTTCAATCCATACAGAGTATGGGGCACTTAGAATGCTTCACCTTGTTAATAGTGCAAATGATCAGCTTTATTCTCGTAAAATCTGGCAACGTCAGTATACATTTGACAGTTTCCTTAAAATTTGTATAGGAACGCTACCATTGACGTTTAGGAAATAATTTCACCGTAGCTACATTCTTAACACACAAATACACTGGTGTAATAAATTTACAAATAGTTTTTACGGTGTATTTGCCATCAAACTAAGAATAGTAGTTCTCATATTTTTGGGGCTGATAAATCATGTCCTTTGTTTATAAATTTCTTCTCAATGATTATGTTGCACCCCAATGCACGTGTAGGCTGAATGATCCTCTCCGGCTCTTCCAATGTTCCTGCACGCCACACTATTATTTCCGTTACTCTTCAGTACATCGCTGCTCCATACATTAGCCTACTTCATCCTCATTATTAGTCAAGACCATACTGTTGAACGCTGATCAAAATATATCCGCTTCTCTATTGTCAGAGGCCCGAAAATTTCGCGAATGAAGGAAGTTAGATTTAAAACTCTTGTCAGAATGAGATTCTTTTGTGATTGGATAATTGCACGTGAATCTTGCCCTGAACCAGTAGAAGTTCTCAATGAAACACATACTGACTCCCACACTAAATCGTCAGACGCACAACTTTCCACTCACTGGAGCAGGAACCAACGGACAAGTGCTGGGAACAGAGTGTATTCAAAACTGTGGAGCCCAGCAGGTAGTTCGTTGAGACCGCAAAATTTCCAGGTCTTTTACTACCAGGCATATCTAAAGACATGCAAAATTCGCATTATTATTTGGAGTCGGACTAGACTCTACTGCTCTGTATGTCTCTTGAGTACCATCTGTGAGTTCGTCGGCCACAAGCCTCTATGTGATGTCAGTTAAATGTCGTTCGGAATAAAGTGAGCACTAAAAATTTGACCTTTGAAAAATACCACTAGCCGTTGCTGCTGCATTGAATTAAACATTAAACATAGTTGCCTTACTGCTTGTAAGGTTGGCAGCGAATTTGCCTAGTACAGTTCCCAGTAGTTTCCTATTTTAATGCAAGAATTGTTTTAAAAAATAAATAAAATCAACGTAAATCTAAATACTTGTATTTTATATAATTAACCATGTATTTATCAAACTATATAGGTTCCTACCGTATGCACAATTTATCTTACACGCGCAAATATCAATTGACTTGTCAAGAGAGGTTATACAACTCCAGTCACTAGACGTTATGCGCGGAAAGATACGAATTGCATGAAAATAGAAATTCAGCAGGGCTTTCTTGAGGCTCCACTAGAAAGTAAATTACGAAAAAAGTATATAGTCGAATTGCTTGAGTTAACACTGCGGCGATATGCAACCAAATGACAGGTAACAAAAATGTAGTTTTTTTTCCCCCTTTCGGACAAACATCGAGGTAAATATGCCCAGATGAACATCTCGTGTTTCCCCGGGTCCACAGCCACGATCGTTTTATTCCTCATGCCCCACCCCTTTTCTGAAACATCCTAGAATTTTTCCAAGTGCGTGTACGCGCGTGTGTCTTTCTACCCCCCTTTCCCCGATCCAGCCCAAGCCTTCCTCCTCCCAACACGCTCATGCCATCCCTTCCAGCCCGAATCTTCCCCGCCCTCCGGGATCCACCCCACCCCAACCCCGTGATACCACCGCCCACCCAGTCGTCAGGCCTTCCCTAACCCGCCGTGTCGCGAAATATCATTTCTCTTCGTCGGCGGAACAAGCAAGTCCACTTAGTCACGGTGTAGGAGCGGTGGCTCCGGAGGTGAGGAGGGTGTGGGGTGATGGCTAGTCAGGGGAAGGGGGCGGAAGGGGTGGTAGTCACCCACCATCTTCCCCTCCTTCAGCAAACCAACACAATCCACACCCGAGGAAGAGAGAGGGAAATGCAGACGTCCACGAACCCCCGGTTAATAGAAATAACAAGCTGGCAGACGGTGGAGATAGGCATCGGGCCCAACGCCGACGAAGAATCGTTGACTATCGTCGCTACGGTGGACGAACCCTCCAGGGGTCGTCCTCGGCGGACGAACACCGCGTGCACGATCGTAGCACAGAGCACTTACAGAAGCGGAGAGCCATTCTCTCAACCAGCCAGCAACTGCTGACGAACACGCGAGAAAAAAGATCCTGATCACCAGGCAACATTCCACAGCACGCAGTAGGCAATCAGACAATACGGCCCGTATATAGACACTCGCATAGCCAATAAACTACAAAGTAAAAGGCACCGGTCCCTACATTCCGCTTCTGTATGTGTACCTACTCTGTGGTCGAAATTCTCATGTTCACACGGCGTCTAACTTGCTCGCTTACATCACCAATTAAAACCACAAAAAAATTTACCTTTCAGCACTCTGTTTAAAACCGTTAATATTAATGTATGGGAAACAATTTTGCCATACCTATTTTTTAACACTCCTATGCATAGGTGTTGTAAATTATCAAATTATTATTTACAGTAAAGCATGGAAACAGCAGGATGTTACGTGGTTTTACGAAATTCGCTGACGAGAGGGGTTTTCGCGACTTCCCAGATTCTCTAAATATTATGATTCACTTCACAAATAAAAAGACCGTTTTTTTAAATTTAATCGTTAGGTATCTAACTTGGGTTTTCGCTGATTAGGTGTTTTTTTTTTTTTTTTTTTTTAGTGACATAATTCAATTATTTCTGGGGAAAAACGTATTTTAACATAATTTGCAAAATGTGACGTAACAAAGAAATTTGAAGTATAGTTTCCATGGTCTTTACTTTGGTCTTCAAAGACGAAGTTATATTTTATCTTTGTTGAAAGCGTCAGCATTGCCCTTTCACCCTGCGTGTACAGTCAGATATTCGAGTTTGCCAATTAATTAGAAGTTATGAGTCTTAGAACAAACTATAAAGACTATTTCCCAAAGTTAACTATGGTAATTTACAAAATGTCACTACAAAAATTTAAACCGTAATCTTAACGAGACTCTAATACCGAATACGTCAGGAAAACTGTAAACAAATTACCACAGATAATACATTAAAATATCCATAGTTCAATTTATTTGCCTGTAAGTGATTTCGACTTGCAAGAACGCCTCTGCTGACTCAACTTCGAAAAGATAACTCGAAAAAAGAACCAGCAAATCACTGATTTTATTCTTAGTGGGAGTTTGCATCGACGTATCAATATGAAGATAGAAAAATAATTACGATATGTTTACTGTCGCGTTATGGCTAACTATGCTTGCGTCGTGAGTAACGCAGCCGAACTGCATTAATCCCACCATTGCAATAAATAGGGGGATCCATTTTTCTGCATTACGACAGGATCTGGTGTGCTGAAGAAATTACATATACAATATTATCTTTGAGATGCACAGATAAAAAAACTACACGTCAATTATCTTATTTTTATTATTTTAATGGAAATGTGATCGTATTCTTATAAAACATTCAAACTCAATCAAATTCCTTTTTCCTTTATGATCGTTTTTGCGTACAAGAGTACGTTTGCTATTTATTTAATTTACTAATCACAGGTTTTCGAATAACGCAGACGCCATTGATTTCTTATCTTCAATAAACATTTTCCTTTAAAGTTTCTATAAAATTAAAATACATTTATTCTTACCATTCTTGTTTGAAATTCTACTTCAGCGATTTAATGAAAACTCACTTTGCGATACGTGAGCTGTGCTTTAACGTTAACACACATCCACATATCTTCGCATACATGTTCGTCTCTTCAGGCAACATCAAACTGCATTCATCACCTTTACGTTTATCACAGTATTTTAATTCAAACGTGGAGCACACATGTATGAAAATGATTCGAGAACCGAACTTGTGATATATTCATAAACGAATAACACTTAGGCAAATGTCTTAAATTTCTTCATTTAAAAACAAGGTAATCAACGCAGTTTCCAAAATGAGTAAGAAATTTGGTTTTTATTGCTGCTGTTGCATATTCATGAATCAGGAAAGACGCAATTAGTGCTTGTAATTAAATGCAAATACTTTTATGTCAATGACGTGGACAAATTATTCTCTCAGTCAAATCTCAGTTATATTAAAAACATTCCATCGAAAAATTAACTAAGTACGGTCTACTTTTTTACTTTGTATTTTACCATAAATTTTCTGGTTCCTGGCCAAGCAATTTATTTCATGTCTAATAAAACCAAATAAAGTTTTATTTTACAGAGTTCGTGTTGAATATCGATGAAAGGAGTATACGAGATTAAAGAAATAAAAACTTCCGTTGTTGAAATTCTACACATTTTATTTTTTTACGAAGAATTCTGTTTTCTTTCTCCTTCTATTTTGAAAATATTTAATTGTATTTTCATAATTACTACTCATAATTATTCCACATACTTTATAAGCAATACTACTTTAGCATGTTTTCACAAGAAGTGCCGCTGAAACTTTTATCTGAAGCGTGTTTATATAGCAACCAAAATTTACTTTCAGTTTACTTAGGAAACAATATGTATATCTGAAGATAACAGAATATAAATTTTATTGAATGACAGTGCAAGAATATTTTTTTGTGAATCCAACTCCTCTGTAAAAAATATATAACAATTGAGCACTTTTCACATAAACAGGCAGTATCTTAAATAATAGTGCAGCGCTTCTGAAGTTGGTTCATGTGAATTACACATTCATGTGACTTACACGTTCATGCGACTTGAATGTTAGAAAAAAGTCACACTTGTATATTTATTTACGGGTTGACCATGTTAAAGAAATAAACTTCTTCTGAATTGTGAATAGAGATTATGCGAGACGTTAAACAATTTTACGAAATTTAAAACTTAAACTAGCCACGATTACATCTTTATGAAGCTTTAGGCTTATAGTTAATTGCATATGACACATACAAGGACATCTACAGACATAAGCTATGAAGGACGACGGGACTACAGTCAAAGACGATTATATTCTAAACCAAAAAGTGAGAAGTATCTGGGCTTGGTCATTAACTGTCCTCTTCCCCTTGTACACAAAAAAATGCTAGTCAATGTTGAATATCATTAGTATAATTAAGTACAAAGTTATATTTGACTTAGTACTGCTTACAACGCTACTCACTATCATTAAATTTCCCATAAGAATTAATTATAATAACTCAAATTAAATTTCAATTTATTGCAAAATATGAACTGTACACATAGAAATAAGCATAAAGAAAACATTATACTTATTTCATATTGATAGAAGTCAAAATCTGCAATATTTTTTTTTTTTGTAAAAGGTGTTAACTACAGGTAATGACGAAGATAAGATTGTTTTCACGATTATTGACCTACACGTACCCCATGGTACAGATGTTAATAAGTGAGTCGATTTTTTTATTATGTTTTTTTTTTTAATCCCTTGTCCCTTACAGAATATATTCTAACATATCTCTTTTGAAAAGCAAAATAAAATTTACTTTTATGAGCTAAAAAAGAAGGGAGATTATAACCAAATATTAACAATTATTGTGCAAAAAATTGTCGCATTCCTGCACAATGTCTTGGATTACACATATTGCCGAACGAAACATTTTCGTGAAAATAACCTTTTGCCCCGTACCATGTCAAAAATTGTTAATGCTTTTGGAATAAAATCTTTGAGACCCTGTTAATGAATCGAATTTTTTGTACCACTATAGCCGTTTTCCTTAAAAATATACCAAGAGTTTATAAGAACATTTTTGTAACTACACCGTTTATGTATTTGGAAAAGGAAAATACAAAATATAATAAAAGAGTGTAGATAAAAAAATCCTGAACAGCCTGTTACGAAACACGTAGGAACGATTGTAGTCTACATAGAGGCTTTGTAGTTACGTGTTGCTAAGTTTAAATGTTGTCTGGAATGTAACATTGTAAGGAAAGTGAGTGAGTGATTAGATTTTAGTAGGCAATTGACTGCGGGTTTTTTCAGCGCTGATGACGGATGATATGAAAGAATATGGAGCAAAGTCGAAGTGATTGGGTAAACTCCGCCGACAAATGGCATCCTCTGGCACAATTCCCATAGGTGAAAATCCCGTGCAACAAAGTTATTGCACAACTGATCTACAGATGGGATTTTATTGCAACGTTTGACAATGTGTAAAATGTTGGGCCCGATTCTTGGGTAAGGCAAGAATATGTGCAATATTTTATCAATTATTTAAGGTATAAGGGTAAACTGACTTAGTTACAACCAATCACAAATACTGTTTGACTTGTTTCTCTTATTGCTATTAAACAGCAACACCAACAAAACACTAAGAAAAGTTGCTACAAAGAAAGTACAAGTGAAGAGCTTGACGTAAAGGAGCAACGTTCGTGAAAGACCAATGTAAGTGCTACACTGAAATTCCAAGATTTCCTATTGGACTTTGTTACAAAAACTAACTTTCGAGGTTATTAAATGCCCCTTTGTAACAGTTACGGCTTATTATGAGTTTTAGAAGACCCATAGAGACAATGTAAAACTCTCAATAATATAACGCTAACAAATAAGGAGTCAAATATCTAAAAAAAAATATTAACAGTTATGAAATGCTCATATTTGGAAGGGGTGAAAATATCTAACACTGACCGACAGCAAATGATGCAGTACTTTTTAATGCTGCGTGTTCATCCCATCAGCAGCGAAGACAATCCGATATTAGCAACATTTTAGGCGACCACTATGTATTTTTTCCTGAGTTTTTTGTTCATTTCGTCCTTTTAGTTCCGAGTGAGATGGGGGAAAAAGAGGCGGGCGGTTGTGACGTAGAATGATGGAGCAGTCTTTGGAGAAAAATGAGAATGGCAGAGGGTAAAGAGAGAGAGAGAGAAAAAGAGACGTGGTCTAGAAGGAGAGGGCTGGAGGGGGTGCTCAGTATGGCGTGAAGTGATGGATTACAAACTCTGCCAGTCACTCAGGGTTGGTCGGAAGAAGCGGCTAGGGGGGTTGGAGAGGGGTGTTGCAGGAGATGGGAGAAGGGGTGAAGTTAGAAGGGGTGGTGACCTGGCAACATGGCAGTGGAACTCACCCCTCCCGCGGAAACGTGGGGAAGAGAGACGGAGAAACTGGGGAAGGGGGTGGATAGAAGGAAAGGAGAGATGGAGAGATGCTGCGTCATCCTCATGCTAGAGTACCAAGAGAAGAGAAAAATAATCATGGACAGGTTGATGTGCTTCGGATACGAGGGCAAAAGATTTTTCAATAGAAATGACATTCAAAAGTAAATTCAGCTAACCTCGAATTGTATTCCGAAATTAGAACTCTTTCTGATGTCTTGCATGATTCGAAAGTTAAATTTAATATTATTACAAGTATGTTTGTAATAAATTCACTATTCGCAATAGGAATCCACATCTGTATACTTTTTTTTGCAAACCAACTACGTTGTACCTAGACGAATCGCTCAAAGAAACTGTTCGCCAAAAGTACTACATTGAGAACGACAATATATACTTTATTAATTTTTTTTTCAGTTCGTTGAAGCTATTTTTTTGTCTAACTTTACCATAGGTTTGTTAAAAAAGCCAAATTGGGGTTAGATTTCGTCAGGTCCACCAGAGCAGTTATTCCTATGCATATAACTTTGTCTATCGAACAACGTATTTTGTAACACTTTTTAGAAAACAAGCGAACGCTCGATTGTCATCAACATTTTAAGTTGTGAATCTACGTGAAGGCTTTAACATCTAAGCTTATTTGATTGCTCTTGTGAATGTAGATTTTTTAAATCTGTTGGGACGTAAAAAGTTTTTTTTCAGAAACATGCAAAAATAAATCACTCTTTCATGTACAACACTATTGTTCCCTAGGTGGATAGTCCACGTCATGTTTGCCATTTCGATATGGAAGTTTTTGGTATAGGTTGTTCGCGATAAAGTAAGCACTTTTGAAAACAATTTTGTCTAACTAATGCACAGAAAAAGAAAAAAATATATATAGGTTACCACAAAATATTTTGTCATTCATTATGGACCTTGTCAAGTTTTTTTGATAGTGATCAGAACAAATGTTTGCTACCCCCAATAAAGTTTTACAGTGACTAAAAAGAAAAATGTAACCACAGCAAAACATTTTGGTAAAGTTTATATTGACAAAACATTTTGTGACCATGAAAAAAAAAATATTTTCTGTGTATTTAAAAAAAAAAATTATTTACAGTGACCTAAGATGTTAACTTCTTAATATGGTGTAATTTACACACTTTGCTTCTTAACTAGGTATAGATGGTTTGGGATAAAGTAAGCACTCAATAAGCCCTGCTAATGTTCTATTTTCAGTCAATTCGTATCTTTCCGCGCGCAACGTCTAACGACGGGACATGTCTAACCTCTCTGGACACGTCACTTGATATTTGCGCGTGTGAGATAAATTGTGCAGTCTGTATGTATCAATACAGTTTAGAAAAACAAGTTTATTAATCATGTAAAATATAAGTATGTCGATTTCGGTAGCTTTTGTTTCGCTATTCTTCAATTTAAATAGGAAAACACGCGGAACTGTATTGCCTAATTTCGCTGCCAACCATACAAGCAGAAAAAAACACTAAAGTTAATGATGAATTTAATGCAGAAACCACTAGCGTTACTTTTCAAAGGTTAGATTTTTTTGTGCTCACTTTATTCCGATTGACCTATAGCTTTGTTTATAGTATAAAGAGGCAGGAAACTTTAAATAATCTCGAAAGAAAGAAGTAATTTGGGTTTCAGATGTGCTCACTTAACCCCGAACGACCTATAACGGAATTCATCACACGAGTTTCTGCCTAGCAAAGCCATAACTTTTTGAAAATCAATAATTATAAATCAGTACATGTGACGTAATTTCTATGGTTTAAAGCAAACGGTTTTGTAACATTTTTGTAAAGAGACAATTCCACAAATTTATACAGTCCATGCTCGCACTGATTACAGAATATATGAGCTTGGCATATTATCACATCTCATGTGTGTATTTACAGTAAAAAATTGTAAATTTACAAGGAAAATCTTGTAAACTAATATCAGAACATTATCAGTCAGGTAACAAATGTAAGATATCCGAAACCTTTTAAAGTGGTTATAAAATATTGCGAACACCTTTAGGAACTAGTAAAATAAATGGTAATGAGTAAATTTTTCCATTTGAAACAAAATAAACATTGAAAACCAGACAAATTTTACAAAACATTTCGTAATTTTACAAAAAGAATTTTTGGAAACTAGTTTCCAAAAAATTTATTGTAACCCTACAAACAATTGTTGTAAAGTGAACCAAATATTAGCAGTAAATATACAACATTTGTTTGTAGATTTACAGAAATGTTTGTAAATATACAAATAAATTTGTAAAAGTGCAAGTTTTTTGTAAGTATTACAAAACATTTTTGTAGTGTTACAAAAAACTTTTTTGGAAACAGGTTTCCAAAAAAACTTTTTGTAAATATACACAAAATTTTTACTGTGTTATTACCTCGGCTGAGTTATACGTCAAGCAGGTTAACAAGGTTATAAATTCAGTTTGCATAAAACACAAACGATAAGAAGCCAGAAAACCGAAGAAAAACACACAGCACTCTATAAGTAGAGCCACGATTTTATGGCGAAATGATTTTCGCAACATTTGGTTTCGATGCGTCATGTGCACACCTGCAGCTCTGCTACATCGTCTGTGGTTGGATGATTTTACTCTAACCTGTCTTGGCAAATTATAGACGTACAGACTCACAATAATCTTATTCTGATTGGTGCAGTCAAATGAGAAACGTGTCTGAACAAAGACACGCTGCCAGTAACCTTGAAACAGAACTGCTGATGTGCACATGAGTCACTGGAACAAAGTGGGGCAAAAATCTTTTCGCGACAAAATCGTGGCCCTATCTATAAGTAATTATTTACTTTGCATGTAACTGCTATTATAAAACACAGCTATCATTGTTTTCAAAACACTTTTCTTGCTCTTTAACAGTAATTTTTAGTCAGCAAATATTTCAGAAATTTCGAAATATTTATTTCTTTTTTACCAAATTTATATACAATAAAACCTTTGTTCTTGAATCAATCTAGCAGACCTACAAGTGTTTGAATATTTTTTTCTTTAAATTTCTGAAGTCTTAATATTAGCAAATACTAGTGAACATTGTCAATGTTAGGATTTTTTTTTGTAAAAGTAAATTCATTCTAAATTTTTTCTGATAGAGAACCTTTTTTTTTTTTTTTTTTTACAATATAAGGACTTCGAGTTTTTTTTTTACCAGTAAATCAGCGTGCAAGCGAAATTTCGCGAATTCAATTACCTTTATGTTAGAATTAAATATCCTATGAAAACTCAAGTCCCGACCATTTATACACTTGCTGCTACTCAGTGGAACAGCAGACCATGAACGAATAGACAGGGCTTGAGTATGCATAGGATATTTTATTCTAACATGCAGGTCATTGAATTCGCAAAATTTCACCATCTCTAATGATATGCAATCAAAATTGATTGTTTAAACACTAACCGGTCTGCGTTTAACTTAATAAGATTTGAATAAATGAACCCGAATTCCCAAAATGATATATTCAGCTCTATTGTGATCAAATGCGAGGTATGGACGCCGATTATATCAGCAAGAGCTATAGGCCTATACAGAATGTTGTCATATTGCGTTTCATTATTTTGGAGAAGCAACAGAACAGGAACAGAAACGTTAATGGATACAGGTCAGAAAAGGCACCGTTTCTGCACTATAGTTCGTAATGATGTATGGTTCATAGCATGGGTTGGATCATATTGTTGAGGAATATCATCACAGCAGTACTGTACAGTGTACACAACTCCGCTATGTCACTAACTCATATTACAGTAGGAATAACTAGGCATGTTAGAAACATGTGAAAAGATATAATCTGCACATCAGACTATTACGAACTGCAGTGCAGAAATGGTGCGTTTTCGGTCCTATGCCCATGTAACATTTTTTGTTCCTGTAGAAGTGAGGATTGTTTTCCTCAACATATTTTCATGAAATTAGGCAACATCCTGTATATACTTCGGCTTACTTCGGCAAAGCATGTCCTGTTTAATACTTCTTTAATGATTGGAAAGTAATAAAAACCTTCCTAGGGAGACAACAATTTACTATATTTGTAATTTATTTTCCAAAGAGTAATTACAGACGTGTATTTTTGCAATTTTTAGTTTGTTAAGTCGCTGACGTTGAAGATATAAGTGCATTATACTAGGATTTTGAATAATTGTACCTTTGCCGATATAAATCCCTTCCCAGTAAAAAAATTTTAGTACTTTTACAAAAAGGTTTTTTGGATACCAGTTTCCAAAAACGTTTTTGGTAACACTACAAATTCTTTTTGTAAAATTTACAAAAAACTTGTATTTTTACAAACTTCTTTGTATATTTACAAACATTTCAGTAAATATGCAAACAAATGCTGTATATTTACAGCTAATATCTGGTTAAGTTTACAACACTTTTTTGTAGTGTTACAAAAAAAATTTTTGGAAACTAGTTTCCAAAAAATTTTTTTGTAAAATTACGAAATGTTTTGTAAAATTTGCCAGGTCTCCTAGGTTTATTTTGTTTCATTTCAAAAAATGTACTCATTAACGTTTATTTCACTAGTTCGCAAAGGTGTTTACGATATTTCTAACCAATTTAAAAAGTTTTTGACACCTTTCTTTCATTACCTGACTTATTAAATTCTGATATAAGTTTACAAGATTTTCCTTGTAAAAGTACAAATTTTTTTTACTGTGTACCAATCCGCACCACCCGCATGTTCATAAAAACGGCATTTTAGCTAAGTGTCAACACAGAGAGGAAAATTCGGAAACAAGATTCCAAGTTGTTCAACCAGACGTGCTTGTAAAGGAATCATGAAGAACTTACTTTTACCCTTAGAAAAAAAGACGCCGAAAACTTGCTGTTTGCAAATCGAAGATTTCGTCTTGTTCGGGAAATGATGTTTTCAAAGCCTTAGCACGTCTGGATGCACCCTCGTGGAAGACTGATTTGTGACGTCATTTCAAAGGGGCGCAAGTACAGAGGGGGTGGAGGAAATGGAGTGAAGGGCATGTTAGGCGAAGGAGTGTGAGAGTGTGTGTACGGACGTGGATTGACGACGCCACATTATCACATTCATCCATCAAGAGTTCTTATCACTCCGTGGGGGTAGACTTACCCCCGGCCGCCGCCTTGACCGGCAAACTTGCAAGAAAGCCTGAAGGAAGTTTTAGGGAACGTTTCACCCCTCCCAAAACCCCTTCAAAGTACACTTTCTCCCTCTTCTTTTCACTCGACTCTTGATGTGTCTGTTCTCCTTGATCCTTCCTCACAATTTTTTTTACTCCTCTGCTCTCTTTCCGTCTGAGCTTTTGCTTTCGGAGCCCTTTTCATTCCCCTGGTGTCACATTTGACTGGTATTCCCAGTATCTGTTTTTTCCTGTCCCACTCTTCTTTCCTCTTTTTTTCTCCCCTATAGTTCCTTGTGCGGCGGCAAGTTACGGGTGTTGAAAGTTGGATGCGTAGTATCATCAGAGAGAGCAAAGGTCCGGGCTTTTCTATCTTCCCCTTTGTTTTCCTCTCTCGCTCAGCCACTATCGTTTTTCCTATGGCGGTCTCGTGAACTCCTAATATCGCAAGTGTTGTGTGGCGCGCGGGGCGGTAGAAGCTGGGACTACAAAGTTTTCTTGAGGGTCGGATGAGAAATACGTTGGATGCGGACGAAGATGGATTAGGAGACCGCTTCTTCAATTCTCTCTTTTTTATATAAAATGAATAAAAGCAGGAGCAGGGACGTGAAGGAATATAAAAGTTGTGTGTTCAGTGATGCCGCATGGGATTTTTTATTTTATTTTTTTTTATTTTAGCAATACATAGTTATGAAAAGTATTTCCAAGGGAGGGTGAATTAAATTGACATAAGTGAAAATCATTGCTCCAAAATTGTTCTTTTAAGTTATGTTATTATTGTTAACTTTGTGTAGTTGGCGTTAGAAAAAAAATCTAATTACGTTCGTAATACATAAACAAATTTTCTATGCCCTATATATATATATATATATATATATATATATATATGTGTGTGTGTGTGTGTGTGTGTGTGTGTGTTGGTGTGTGTGTATATATAAATATCGGGTAAAAGTTTAGTAGTGCGTCACTTACTTAGAAACAGGTCAACTTAGTTGTTAATATTTCATAATGAATTCACAGTTTTATGCCTACAGAGTCATCATTTTAAGCATCTGCAAAAAAAACAACTAAGCCAATAATTTATAAATAATACTTACGTAATAAAGACATCCTTCAAACAGTACCCTCCCAACTTCAAAGTAGAGATGGCCAGAGAAACGAGAGGATGACAAACAAAATAAGGACGAACTAGGAACGTGTCAAGAATTTACATTGAGAAATTTTTCAAAATTATTATTTCAAAATAATAATTTTTTTTTGTGATGACATGCGTAGTTTGGAGAGACATCCCCCTGTAACCAATGTCGTTAAGGTACCTTTGTGAAGCAAGGATCTGGGTTCAAGTCGGAAGCAAAAATTATCAGCTATTCCATTATGAAGAATGCTCTTCGTCGAATATTCCTACAATATCTCTAAAAAGTTAACCTTTTTACTAACAACTAGTTAGAATATCCAGCGTAGCTTGGGTTTTATTTCTCTCATTTTCTCACGACCTAAATTGCCCCGTTATTTTGGAACTTACATTGTTATTTAAATAATGGTCGTTTGGTCCATGTAAATCCCTTCTACCAGTCCGCACCACCAGTACGTTCATACAAACGGTATTTTATCCAAGTTTCAACATAGTGAAGAACATTCGAAAACAAAATTCCAAGTTGTACGATTCGTGCTTGTGAATAAAATCACGCAAAATAGTTTCAGGAATGGAGTGCGGTGCCAGTTTTACAAACAAAAGTTTAAGTCGGTTTTTGAAGAGGGAATCCCTATAAAATTCGAATTCGGCCAAAATCAAATACTTTGAACTGTGCAGAATTATATATCTACACACGGCGTCTATTCACTTTCTTTTCTTCCTAAAATCCCTTCAATAATGCACTGTGTTTTTTCTACCTTTCTTCTGTTCATTTATTCCCTGTTGTTTCTTCTCTTGAGACTTGTTCAATTTTCGTGTTTCTTATTTTATTTCTGAATATTTTTCTGTCCTTTATTTCTTCTCCTGAATTTTCCAATAGCTCCAGGCCTTCTTGTGCTTCTTTGATCCAACTGGTCTTTTATTTACTTGCATTAACTAAGGAGAATTTTCCAATAGCTCAGGCCTTCTTGTACTTCTTTGATCCAACTGGTCTTTTATTTACTTGCATTAACTACGTCGAAAATATTTTTCTTGAGTTGGTTTTCATCCATTCGAAATCAGGGTTAGCAGAACTGAAGGTGTCATTTCCTCAATTTTTCGGTGATATTGTCTGTGTTTTCATAAAGTTCCTCAATAGGTCGTCTGATCCAGGTTCCATCTCGAAGAAGATAACTATAGATATTTCTAAAAAGTTTCCTTTCATGCTTCTCGATGTCATGGATTTTCGTCATCCCTCTAATTTTAAGTTTTGCATTACGAGATAACTGCTCTTTTGTAGAAATGATTCCATGTCAGTTTGAACGCCTCTTGCAGTTGGTAAATGTTTCCTGCATTGGAAATTTTGTTCAGTCCTGTAGGTTGGATGGTTTTACCTAAGTACTTGAAGTGAACGTTCAGTAATATTAATCCATACTGTGTTTTCACTGAGAGTTTTTCTGTCCATGCCCATATAATGAGATTTTTCATAGGAAATTTGGAGTCCGGTTTCACAGGAGATTTCGTGCAGTTCACAAAGTGCTAGTTTTTTCTTCATCTCTGTCGTTAGTTATTATAGTTATTATATGCACACACACACACCTATATATATATATATATATATATATATATATATATATATATATATATATATATATATGTGTGTGTGTGTGTGTGTGTGTGTATGTGTGTGTGTGCGTGTATGTGTATGTATGTATGTATAAAATCCCTTGTGGCCCTTTTTTAAAATTGACGCGTCAATCCTTTTTTTATGTCGGTTGAAATAAAAAAAAATGATTGATTGGTCAGCTTTAAAAAATGTCACAAGGGATTTTAAATCAGTACATCAGACTCATTTAGGACGTTCGCTGTAACTATTGTCTTTTTATGTATAGTAACTAAAAAAATTACATTTTCGTCTCTGACTTCATTATATACAGTATACACATTGATTTTGACTTGGGGTGCTATGTAGGCCTTTAAACTAAATTTGGCAGATCAATATTAATTGGCTGAATGTAAAAAATAGGTAGGACTTCAAAAGGGCTTACATTTGTAGGAAGTCGTAAGTTTGTTAATACAGGTTGGATTTACGTGTTTTTTTTTATTTCATTGTTTCCGCCCACCAACTTAGTACTACTGTACTGCTATTTTTTACGATACTGAGCTCAGTTCCATGCTAAACCTGGATAATTTGCTTGGAAATAGCAGACCTAGTCATGGATGTTAGTGATATAATAAAATATTTTCAACCGGTGGTGAAATATTTGTTAACAGATATCCTTTCAAATTTAGTTTTTATGTGTAGCTGTGATATATGAAGTCCCTGATCAAATATTTTTTAACAATTCTAAGCAGCTGTACAACGTACTTGGAACATCAAACTTTTTTTTAAATTGACATGTACTGTACAGTACATGTATAGTTACAAGCCACTGCAATTTATTACTTGCAATTAATACATTTACTGTATTTAAACGCGCACAAGACAAGCATATTTTATGCAATTGACTTTTCTTCGAGGGTGAATTTTAATACTAATTGAAGGTCTTAAAAGGTCAAATTCTGCAGTGTATTTTTACAGTCATTTGATTGGAAACAATATACCAAGATAATAATGTTTCGTAGCAGTACATATAAATAATTTTAATCATGCTGCAGTGGATGGAATGTGTAAAGTAATATTTTATTTTAACATATAAGTAGATTACTATTTATGTGCATTGCAAACATACAACTACATTCGCACATATACTGTATTTCTAAAGCTCTTTTATTTCCGAGAATTTAATGTGAGTTCATTAAGAGACAGCCATGTTTTTGGAGGGGAACCAAGCTAAGTATGTTCGTATAATAAATTTCCAAGCTTATCGCTAGCTGCTTCGCCATTGTGCTAGCGGTTACTCTACACCCAATAAGCATGGCGTATACACCTTACTACGGTATTAGATATGCAGGTGTAAACACTAGCCTACACTGAAAGAAAAATTTGTAGGAAGTCATTCCTGCAAAGTTAATTTGAAGTGACTACAAAATAATTTAGTGGTGGCCACAAAAATTTAGTGGTGATAACAAAATATCTTTGCAGTGACCACAAAATAAATTTTGCAAGGTGATTACCCACACAATATTTTGTAGCTGCCACAAAATATTTATTTTCGTGTATCTACCAATGCTACTTAGCTGACCCCTTTATGACCATCAAATAAAGATCTTAACACATTTTGACGACTGAAAGTGTTAATATTTCAATAGTGTATTTTTTTTACGATAATACTTCTAGTGACCGTAGCAGCTCCGACACGAACATGCTACTCGTAGTTCCGTTTACGCAATGTTAAAACAATACCACTGTTCAAGTGGTGCGAACCAATCACTGTGACTGTCACTTTTCAACGCCAGCTTCCATACATGTTATTTTATGGCCGTGCTCTTCACACAGCAACAAAAAAAAAAAAAAAAAAAAAAGTACATTTACAAGGAAAATCTTGTTAACTAATATCAGAACATTATAAGTCAGGTAAAGTCAGATATCAGAAACCTTTTAAAGTGGTTACAAATATTGTGAACACCTCTAGGAACTAGTAAAATAAATGTTAATGAGCAAATTTATCGATTTGAAACAAAATAAACCTAGGAAACCTGTTACATTTTACAAAATATTTCGTAATTTCACAAACAATTGTTGTAAAATGAACCAGATATTAGCTGTAAATATGCAAAATGTGTTTGTAGATTTACATAAATGTTTGTAAATATGCAAAGAAATTTGTAAAAATACAAGTTTTTTTGTAAATACTACAAAACATTTTTGTAGTGTTACGAAAAACTTTTTTGGAAACAAGTTTCCAAAAAAATCGTTTTTGTATAAGTACAAATTGATATACTATGTTAGTTGTAATAGTTTCACGAGCCAATGTAAGCAATGCGATAAACTTCACGTAATGATAAAAGACTTCTTTGACGGGAAATTTATCCGACTACTCTGCTTAAAGGATTTGTCGCGGTCAAGTGGTATTCCAGACGTTGCAAGTCTCATATTTTCTTCACAGGCTGTAGGCACTCACTTACGCATCATCCTATAGACAAGACCCCAAGTCCACGCGTGATGAATTGAGGTCGACGCGCACGAGTTGCCGTTTTTTTTTGTTTCCGGCTGTCTCTGGTATTTATATCTCAGGCTGGCCTCGGACAAAGAAGACATCAAATGAAGTGATGACTATAGCCATAGTCTTCCCAGTGGCTGAGGAACCAATCGGACCCCGATGCAGAGAACATGTACCCCCGCCCCTCCACAAAAATCTTCATCTTCTTCTCCCCTGGGGTACTAGGAGTGTACGTAGACGAAGATGGATCACCTCGCCATGCTTTCGATGAAGACCTTTTGTCTCCAGCTAATTTGTCTCTCGTCAGCCCGCTATCGTTCCAGAAAGGACGAGAAACATTGCTTCAGAAAGCAATCTTGTTGTAATTTCAAATAATTGTTTTCCTCTGCTTTTTCGTGCTGGCCTCATGTAGAATATTGAGATAAAACACAAAATTTCTGTGTTAAGTTTTTTTGCTTGGATCTTCTTCAGAGAACATAGATTTTTACAATTTTTTTGCAGACATATAACAGGTTAATTATTAGCGAAATAACGGTGTATGTTGTTATAAAATTGTTTAATTTTATGTACGGATCGTAATGTTTTAATGGCAACGTTGCAAAAAACATTTACAACATTACGGTAAAAATACGTTGCAAGTCATGCTGACATAACGTAAAGTTGAGCCTGCCATCGACTACCAACTCACTGTAAAAGTCGAATAACTGAACAAAAAATTTCACGTAACTTATAAACTGCATTGATTTGTATTAGTAGCTCAAAATATTTTGAATGCAAATATAATTTGTGTATTCATTAACTGCTTGTAGGATAGTATCAGGAAAAAACGTTTTATCAACTACTTAAACAAAATTTAAATTACTGACTTATTTATACATTAACTCAAGTACAGAATTCTAACGATACTTTCTCCGTATGGTTCGAATAGTACTACATTAAAATATTTATCTCGTCAAACTAAATACAACTCTTATATCTCTTTAATTTGTTTTCAATAATATTTTAGTTCCTGATATGTGATACAATTAATTAATTACAGAATATCATTTTTAGAATTTCACTGTCTTATGTTTTGAAAATACCGTGAAAAATATTAATTAAATATGTTTGGTTCCGACTAGATAATGGGAATTTTATACTGGATATGTTTGAAGGCTAGTAAACATTTTAAGATCAGCCTGAAATGTTAGCTTTGTCCTTGTTGCTTTAAGTTGGAATATAAATGGAAAAACGATTCTTAACCGGAAGAAAATGGATCCTGCAAACAAACGCAAATGCGTTTGTGTATAGTTAAACAAATACGAACAAACTGGAGAGAGCAAATTTTCTGTTTTACAAACAAACAAAAGTATTAAAATCTACATGTTTTGATTTCTTAGCAAAAGAAATGTACTTACATGGAGTGAGTAAACTGGTGTACGGTTCGAATAAATACTTTTCTTGGAGTGAAATGTATGAAATTACGTGATATTTTTTCGCACACGCATATGAAGGTCCTGGAAAAGATGATCCTTCCCTTCCAGATCAGTTTCAGTTGCCCATATTGTGTGGTTCGACCCATACGTAGCAGTCACAATCGACATTTTAAGTACACATGGCTGTATGTCATGCATTCATCTCGAAACGTATTTATGCATTAAAATATTGATCGAAAATTTACTGGAGCTCAAAAAAAAAAAACGTTTGCGGCGTATACCCAGAATAAGGAGGATATGAAAAAAAATTAGCAAATCCCTAGGGGATGACAATTAATTAGGATGTATTCAATGAAAATATGATTTATAGTGTGGTATTTATTTTCCTCTGGCTTGGTCTAAGTACAAAAAAAAAACACTTCAATCTCGCCGTGGGAGCTAGAAATTAAACGACTTTATTAGCTAAAAGGAAACGGGTAGAGAGGTTCATGCTCTCCCTTTATTTTACCCCCCTTGCCGCATTTTTCCCAGGCCCTTACGTCACTCTGGCGGGCAGTCCACATCTGTAATCCTGTTAGTCTTGCAGTCGTTGTTAAACTCTCGTTTAAGGGGAAGCGGATGGCAGGCATTCTGTCGCCTGATTGGCCGCTCTCACGAGAGTCGCTCGTCAAGGAGCACCGAGTCACCGTGGCTGGATACAGCGGCTATTAAGATAAATACCTCCAGCAGGCGTTCGCGGATGGGGAAAAAAGTTGTGGGAGGGTTGCTACGTGCTTGCGTGTTATTATGAAAATGGGACCAGGGAAGACGGGTGGCATGAATATTTCCCCTCCTCCTACCCTCTCCGCCATCACAAGAAACATCTTCTACCGTGATGCGAGCAGTTACAGGATGCCGATCCCAATTTGGGACGAGCCGTGTCTCCGTGCGTGCGACACTTAATGTCGCATCCAGCGGTGGGCGGGTGTTTTATAAAGCCAGTTTGTTGTTAGAGCAGGGGGAGGGGTTCAAGAAAGTGAATTATATCAGGCACTTTTCTGTGTCCTTAAAACCCTCAGAGTTTGTCGCGCGGCCAAATTGTCACAGACAGAATAAACGAATGTTTCCCTCACGCGGGCACAACCCTAAATTAACCTAATTCTGCATCTGCAAATCGTTGCAACTTGCTGCGTGAATCTAACCAATCGGCGTAATTATTTTTACTGAGCACATTAACTCGCTAAGATAATCTTAATGTTTGTATGCAGTTCCTGAAGATAAACGCTTGAGGTAAGTCTCATATAATTCTCTCATATATAAAGAGTGACTACCACACATTACATTCTATAAAACAGCATTTCAGACAAGAGAAAAGCGATAAAACAGAAACACTTAAAATTTATATACACTTTCCCTGTGCTTTCGATTCTTTTCCAATTATATTTTTTTGTATATTACACAGTAAAAATATTTGTTCTTTTAAAAAACAATTTAAACATTACATAATTTTTTGTAAATATACAAATATTTGTGTGTTAATTTACAAACAAATTCTTGTATATTTTACAAAAACTGTTTGAAGTGTCACCAAAAATTTTTTTTGGCAACGCCCTTCCATAAAATTTTTTTCTGTGCGGACAAAATATTTCAAAAATGTGAAAGGTCATCGAAGGTTATTTTGTTTCACTTCAAACGTTCTGCTCATAAAAATATATCTCATTAGTCCCGACAGATATTTGGAAATTTTAGACCACTTTAATTACCTGCAACATTTTTGTTGTAGTATGTTCTGATATATGTTTAAAAGCCTTTTCTTGTCAAAGAAGGGATTTTCTTTACTATGTAGGCCCATTTTAAGACAATATCTCTGAACCAAGAGTACAATACAAGTTCCGTGAATTATTGTGATTTCTTTCGCATAACTTTTAATGAGTATTTTTTGATAATTGAAATCGTTGCCATGATTTCATGTGTAAATGTAACTGTATATTATTGTGTATATGAGCATCCTGAATTTACTCCATACTTAAACATTTCAAAGGTAAGAAATAATTTCACATTTTCTCTCGCGATTTACTTTCTATTAATAGGCAGCAAGCATAATCTTCCCAGATTTTTATGTCGACAGACTAACGTTTTGGATATTCGTTTTTTTTAAGTTTTTTTTCCTGCGAATTCACATGTAGGTTTCTGTGCACATGTAAACGACCGCAACAAAAAAATTACAAGGGATGAGGAAAATGCTGTTTAGGGTAAAACTGTTTGTCACTTTTATGAAAATGCAGTTTGCAACCTGAATACACGGAGAATTATGAACTCGGCGAATGTCACATAGCACACGAACATAATTTGTATAGTATGCCTAAAGTTTAACAATAGCGCATTATATTACACCGAGAATGCAGACAAATGAAACAAATGTTTTGGCCACGCTTTTGCGTTTGAATGTTGCCAAACAGCTGAAAAGCCACGAAAAAATAATGACGGGAAAATATGTACAAACAAAACTTGAATCAATATTAAGCTGGTGTCTACAAAAGCATAGCATGCATAGTAATCATAAATAGTGGAAGACGAAACCAAAAACGATTGACAAACAGACAAGTTTGTTTATACATCACTTTCTGTTACTGTATTTGTTTGCTTTTACCTTATTGTCTTCGTTAATTTCCACTCGCCGCATCAACGTCTTAGGCTTTCCTTACATTCAACACTGAAAAAAGTATAGTTGCAGGTACCATACTTCTGTTAAAATAGGGACAACAAATCAGTTTGGTTGTCGGTACTGCTCTGGACAATTCCTTCAACAATCTGTTCTGTAGAATTTACCAGCTTGTTTGTAAAAGTAATAAGACTCTTTGTTTCTTCTACAAATCAGATTGTTGAAGAGAACTGTCCAGAGTAGTACCAACAACAAAACTGTTTTGTTGTCCCTATGTTAACAGAAATATGGTACCTGCAACTATACTCCTTTTTCAGTGAAATCTTAATTTTGGTTTAGTTTCCTTGCATACTGTTCGTAGCCTACATATTTCAGTATCTATGACTTATTTGTGGTTTGAATAAAAGCGTTTTTTATTAATTACATGAATAGTAACTTACACAACTGAACAAGCATGGGTAATGTAGGCAAAAGAACTTAAGATGGCCGTCTATGTGCTCGAGACCTAGAAGCGCAGAAGCGGTAAGGACGATACTGCACGCGCATAATGCAACATTCTGGCCTCTAGGCACAAGTCAATGAACGGGCATCCAGTCTTCTCACCGACATTTCGCATCTACGTGACTCTCAGTGGTGACATCATCTTATGACGTAATATTACATATAACTGTAAGTTGTGCACGCGTATACCTTTTAAAAGATTCTGCGTTAAGATTTTAGTACATGATGAGCACTGCAAAGCACCAATTTCGCCAATTTCGACCGGTAATGCATTCATGAGTACTGACGAAATAAAACGGAATACATTCGTCAAACGTTCATTGGATGCTATTCGTAAGCAGACATCACTCATGTATAATGAAAAGTATGCTAATAATCTATTAACAGCCGAAATTCTACACACCACTCGGTAGGCAGCAACCTTAAGGCAACCGGTTCTTATTTATGCGGTTTTTTCGAGTTTTTATTTTTTTAATTATGAAAGGGAGCAGATATCACAAAATCGTTGCATAGAAATTTTGCAAATTATTTGTACTAATGGGCCTAATTTGTTCGATACTTTTTTTATAATTTTGACTAGTTATCAACTTATTAAATATTCTTGAAGTCAATAACTAGCCAAAATTGTAAATATTTATGTTTTGAAAAGAAGGTTTTCGTAACGGTTATGCGATATCTGCTCCCTTTCAGGACTTAAAAATAAAACTTACTAAAGTAGCATGCATAGGGATTTGTAGCCTTAAGTTATAATACATGTAAAATGTTATTAAGTTTACAGCATAATGTATTTTATAAGAGACTTCAATAGGACATTGAATCTGCAGTCCTTGCAACCATGGATACATAAACAGAAGAGTAATTATATGTTTTGAGGCGGTTTGCATTTTTACAACTGCGGCTGCAAAATAAAAATAGCCGCGGGCCGTTGGTCTCGGGAATTTCCGTCTGCTTTTTCTGCGAAGTGTTGCGACGCGACGACGTCACGCTCACGTGCGATGAGGGCATAAATAATGGTCGCGCTAGTCTGGCGGTGTTAATTAAACAGCAGTGCTCTGCTCTGTGGCTCAGTCGTAACCGTCGCGTCTTTCAAGCTCTAACGCGTGCAATGCAGGTACCTTCTCGCCAACTGCTTAATTAGAGCACGTAGGTAACGACGCAGCGACAGCGCGTTCGGCGACAAAACCCGAAGGCCACCCACATCGCATGACAAGAACGTATCAGGATATAGTGTTATTTTTTTTTTCGGTAGAAGCGGACCTAAACTTTAGTGCGAGAATCGTCAAGTAAATTCGCGCAGCCGCAACTCACGGGACTGGCGTTCGGGAGCATGCAGGTTCGAATCCCGTTCCAGTAATTCTGAATTCGGCTTCCCGCGGTTTTCCGAAACCAATTAAAGCGTTTCTTCGATTGTTTCTTACGACTGGGAACTAAACGCGGGTCCTTCAAGTATTTTTTTTTCCTTTACAAGATATGTAATAAAGATAGAGGGTGTTTGTATAAATTAATAAAAGCAACGCAAGGTTTCACGCTTGGTTCATTAGAAATCGTTGAAATAAATACCCTAAATTAAAACGTATCTATTAGGCGGGTTTTTTTTGTGAGGGCATAGTGCAGCACCTTCAAAAATCCCATTCTCCTCTAGCCCACTGTATTCAGTGCATTACAAAAGTAAAATATGACTGTGTACCTTTCAATTCTCGTATGGAATCACATTTCATTGCAGCCATTCCTACTCGATCAGTTTGTTTTGCCTGAGTGTATTTATTTTTATTGGTGTTACAGCTATTCTACTGCTTTGTGTCAGATATTTATGATATCGAAGTTATTTCCACAAATAAACACTAGACAAAATAATTGCAGTGCGTTTATATTCACTCAGTACAGTATCGTATACATTTGTAAATTTTCAGACGTCGAATCAAAGAGTAAGAGCTTTAATGCAACATTGAGGTCAACTTACAATGCTGCATTATACATGTTTATGTTTCAAGAAGAGTGGAGTGAATGGTGAAAACAACAACGCATATTTAACTTCTCTAAATAAAATGTTTGGTTACTTTTAATAATACCGGATTCCTATGACTAGCAAAATAGTAATAAAAATAATTGCACATTATTTACTTTCGTTGATTTTATAAGAAAATAAATGGTATTGCTGATGAAAAAGCTGACATCACAAACTAAACAAACTGATATAATTTTTTTTACATCAATATTATAATTTTTGTGTGATCCATATTTAGAAATAAATTATCGGAAAGTGTTATAGCTTAAGTGTTTCTTGAAGTCATGTAAATGTAACTGAGCAATTTTTTAATGTGCCAAATTACTCTTCTGTAATTAGGATTTAACTTTTGGACTATCTGAGTTCAAGTAACATCGTATAACTTATTCCTTATTCCGTAATTCCATTGATATTATACTGAAGCCGTCTCTCCAACTATTTCTTACAGTTATCAGACAACAGTTTGATACCATAGGAAAATATACCAAATAAAGGAGTAATTTTGCCGCACTTTAATGCTATTTATACTGCACAGAAGCATCACATCACTACCATCATCGGTCTGGTTCATGTTTTATAATAAAACAAACCGCACGCATAAAACCTTTCCTACATCGAATAAGTGGAGCCAGGCACACCAGCATGATGCTGCAGAGTGACAAACGAACTATTGGTGTGCTGTACGCCAGGACCGACTTCGAATATCAGTCCAAGGAACCGTGGTTAAGGTAGGACAGTTGAAATAATGTATTTTCACGAGAGCAATTAAAACTATATCCACACCACGAAAAGGTCAACTTCCATATTTCCGTCCTACCGTAAATATAATAATTGTATTGACAGTTACTTTCACTCGTTTGTAGGAAAACAGAATTCCACGTCATTGTTATAGAAGTCATTTTTTTTTTTTTTTTGCTTTAGTGACAATGCAGTGGTCTTTACCGTATGTCGATAGGCTAATTTAGGATTTATTAGTAAAACAATTCGTATTACTGCTGTATTTGCCACTTTTGGCTGCGGATAAGGGAAAGCTAATTATCTTAACGAGTATATATCCTTTTCTTTCAGGTCCTCCACAAATACTAAATCTTATTTTGTCGCAACCAAATGTTTCATAAATGTTTTTTTGCAATCCTTTTTAGGCGCGATAATCTTTATTCGGGATGTTAGCAGTGTTATGTAGGCACTATACTCTTTTACCGCAAATATTATGTCATTAAACTGTAGGAACACCATTGAATGTCTTATATAGAGACAGTTGTCAGCGAGAAGAATGTGACGCAGTTTAGTGATTTGCATCTAGAAGTTAGTGTGAGGCGTGATGCGCAATGTTACGCTATTATAACGTTCATGCATACAGGTAAAAAAAGAAGAGGGTTATTAAGTTATTACGTGTCGTCAAGAGCTGACGTACTATTAACTACGCGTCCGTTGGTGTAAGGAACATAGTTACTTAAGTATGACGATTTATTTTACATTACGAAATACAATACGCTAATCGCGGAGGCAGGCAACGTTACAAAATTACATTACGAAGTTACGACACATTTGGTTAAAATAACCCCTGAACTGTTAGTTCGAAAGTCCCACCTTAAGAATGTTCAAGTGGGGAAAAATCGTAATTCTGTATTTGCATGAAATACTGTTAATTTTATAGACGTCTCTGTGGAGTAAATTTTCCTCTTAAAAAAATTGCTCAACCAGATTCCCACAGTGACATTTCAAAGTCAAATTGCGCATGCTTTAATTTCATACACTCCTGAAAACAAACCAATGAACATAATTAAACGAAATAACGTACAGTGAAACTACGTGTCAGGGGCTACAGCTTGATGTAACTTATATAAAAACCCATTGAAAAGCGTTTGTATTTCAAGAACATTTCTGAAATTTGAAAAATTTATGCTGCTTTCAGCAATTTTTAAAATACAAAACTTTTTTGTAATGGGTTTTATGTGTCCCAAGCAGTTTCATTGTAAGTTATTTAGTATCGTTATGTTCATTGATCTTCGGGGTGTGTATGAAGCTAAATCATGTAAGTTTTTACTTTGAAATGCTGTTACGGGAAAACTGACTAAGTTCATTAATTTTTATAAGAGGAAAACATACTCCTAAGCAACGTCTACAAAACTAACAATATTTCATGAAAAAATAAAATTATTTTTTCACACTTGAAGGCCCTTAATCATGTTAAGGAGGCTTGTGTAGTGTTGCAGTTGCAGGTATCGGAACATCGTTTATCTGGACGTCTTGGTGCATCCTGGTAGGGAACTGACCCGGGCGTCGATATGGAGCAGACAGATCGTGTCGGCAGCCTCACACGCCCCTACATCATCCCGTATGTGGCAAGTTGCATCCTACATTCGGGCTGTCGGAGTGGGAAATTATGCTGTGACATTGTATCAAGTGTTTAATATTTATAAATCCTTGTCGCGGCTGGCCTATTTAGGAAACAATGTTCAGGTGGCCTTTTTGCCAAGGCACGGCTGTCTTGTGTTTGGCCTAGAGTTACTGCACGAGTAATAACAGCGTGCTCTTCGCACTTCTTGGACTCAAACCACAAATTACGTCCTTGCAGGTGGCCGCCTTAAACGATTCACTGCAATCATAAATTGCAAATACTTGGTGTAAAGCATAACAACGGTCTTGCATATTAGTAAAATAAAAGTATGTGCGATGATTTCAATTCACCTTGTAATCCACTAGTTACGTAAATTGTGCCGACACACAACAATTTTCGGGGGAAACTGAAAAAAATAACTCTTGAAAATTTACAATAATTTTATATGATCAACAGCAATAACATTGTCATATTGGATAACTAAAATGTGAATCTCAGACGAAATGTTGAATTCGTGACGCAGTAATTTGACAATGTAATCAAGTATTCAAATTTTGCGACTAATGCCTTTATATAAACATACTCGAACCTTACATTCCTGTAGATTTAAACTTACATAATCTTGATAACATGCATTACAACTTATACAGTTCTATACTTTTCAATACTGATGCACCAACCTATAACAATACGTCAGTATTTAACTGTCAATAGATACATAATCTTGGTAATCATTCTTTGCAAGGCACTTCAGAACTACTGCATAGAAAGCTAGGTATTCTTAAGGCAGATAATAATCCACATTTATTTTCAAATCGTTTATTGTGTTAGACTTAATTCGAACCATTCCTAATGACATAGTCACCAGTCCATAGCTGTAAACTCATGAGAAAAGTGTGACTAATCAGTCCATTAACAGTTATATAAACTGCAATATAATCCCTCTCTGGTGCTATCAAAAACAGTATATAAAAATGTGCCGATAGAAAATGCCACCTTCCCTTCTATTCCTTTATTTTGGGTTTCCTAGAAATTCTCGTTTTCCTGCAGTACAACTTCCACCTTGACTTGGGGGTCCACTGTCTAATAGCTCTCTCTCTCTCTCTCTCTCTCTCTCTCTCTCTCTGCATCTTTAACTATTAATTTTTCGGATTTCGAACTTGAAACAATCACCTGTGTAAGTTCACGCATACTAAACGATATGTTTTGCATACTTAGTTTTCTCTTTAAAATGCCAAAATTCTTATTGCATGAGAAGAAACTGTTTTTTCTCACAGGAAAGATTGTTGAATTTATTTGAGTCTCTCAGAATTGGTTACATACAGTAGAAAAAACAGAGTCTGTGGTTCTTATTATAAGCTAAGCAGTTGTCTGAGAATGTACTAAGTTCAGCGTATTGTTGTGGTATATTCTGTAGATAATAATTTATAAATGAGTACGCTTTTTCTTAATTCTTCCTGTCTTTACCTGATGGTAGACACATACCGTGCTTGTGTCAGACTTAGCATTGTTTATACAACAGACATTGACCTAAAATAAAACAAATCTTCCACGGGAATTTTTGGTAGGAAGACATACCATACTGTTTAATTTTTTTATTATTATTATTACTGTGATCGTCAATATTAATTTAACTATCAAAAGCACTAATTGTATTATTAGTAATCAACTAAATGCACTTTCAACAGCATGGCATAAAAAGCTGACTACCTTATTACACTGGGGCCGCGGTGGTCGAGGGGACAGACCTCTCGCCTCCCACCAAGGCGATCCGGGTTCGATTCCCTGCGGAGTTGGTCCTAGGTTTTTCGCATGTGGGAATCATGCCGGACGATGCCGTTGGTCGGCGGGTTTTCTCGGGGATCTCCCGTTTCCCGTGCCATTTCATTCCGGTAATGCTCCATACTCACCTCATGTCACCCCTCCACAGTGTTGAAGACCTCGATGTTAAGCATTGGCCAAAATCTCTCTCACCTTATTACACGATGTATGCAGCATGAGACAACCTGTTTTTTGCAAACTGCTCTAGTGTTGCTATCGATGGGAATGAGTAGGAAGTATTGATTGAAATGCAGCACCAGTCAGTTCTGCTGATTTTTATTCTTAGAAGGCCATGAGTCATGACTGATGCCGCTTAAAAAATAACTATAGATTGTTTACTTTAAAAACATTGCGTATATCATTGACTGCTGCCCCTATAAAAGTAAAATATACTAGACATTAATCAACGGTCTGATGCAATTTTTTTTTGCAAAACAGTAGAGCTATATTTATACTCGATCAACAAATAGCTTACTAAAAATCACCAAATTGCTGTCTGATGCTCTTTTGAAAGCACACGATTCATTTACCTAGGGAATTTCTGAGAAAATCCACGTAAACCTAACAATATTTGCTGTAGGTACAAAAGTAGCAGTTGGAGCCCCATAACAAATAATAAAATACAAAACACTTGATGTATAATATTGACTGAACAAAATCTGATGAAAAAGAACAGATGTTAAAGACGGTACAAAATAATAATAATTTTAATGTTTCGTTGTTTGGCAATATGTTCTACTTAAGAAAGATTGTCGTTTCGGTTATGTAAAAACCAATTGAGTAGGGACAGGTAAACATAGGTTTACTTAGGTATAATTTGTAGAGTAAAATTAAGGCAAATTCTGGTATCTTGGAAATAAGGTAGGGTTTTTCCAATATATATATATATATATATATATATATATATATATATATATATATATATACATATATATAAACACAAACACACGTAACATGGTGATATGGCGCTTTCTTAAAGCTTGTACTTTGAAGAAAATATTGAAATATGTATTTAATACATTTTCTTTGCAGGTAAGGTAACTCAAGTGTAAACTATTTCTGCGGCTCGTTACGAGTTAGTGGTACTGGCGCGTGAGCCTTGCCGTAGCATGGTATGGAAAGTATTTTTTCTTGTATAACTACTAAGTTTTTCCCAATGCGTTTATCTACGAAAAGAAGACATACTTCAAACTCTGTCCATATGGTATTAACATTGTCGACTGCTAGTTAAAAACTTGATTATAAAGCTCCTCAAAAGTGCTAAAAATGATTTTTTTCACGTTGCTGTAGCTGAGAAAATATCAACAGTAATTGTAAAACCAAATCCTAGAATTCTTCACCGCATACTGTCCACAAGTAAAATAACAGGGCCATCGCTTGAATTACCATTGAAAAATATGCTTTCTACAAAAACACTGCAGGCTAGTTTAGACCTCCGCGCCTAAGAGACGATGAAGTGCTTGACGCACGTGTTATATTCGACTTATAGAATTCCCCGTTTCCATGTTTCAAACGTAAAAAAGAGCTAAGATCCATTAACTCTTAATAACGGTATTTTTACAATGTTTTCACTAAGTGAAAACACGAGATGACAAACAATTGTGCGCGGGGGAATGTAATTCACTAATTTACGACCATACAGTTTACCTAAGAATCCTCACGACTAATTTATTTTCAGTGCAGAACCTTTGCAGCGAAGATTAAAAGGGATTTTTGTAAGCACGTAAATTCACAGGGCACTGACTACCATGTCGCGAGCAAGCTTCGCAGGTTCCGAACAACCCCTCCCTCCCCCCTGAGAAATATACACAGTTACGGCGCGAGGACGATAAAAGAAAAAAAGGAAAAAGTGCAGCAACGCAGAAGTACAGGAAATTGCCCTAGCAGTATTTCACCGGGTGAAGAAATAAATGATATTTTCTCTGTGTATTCTTCCCGCTCCCCTCGTCTAGGTTCTGTATAAGGGAATGCAGTTCGGCAGGTCTTGGCGGGTGAACATCCCTCGATGCCTCAGCACTACCCTTGGGTTTCCTGTGCTGACCCCTCGACATCCGCCCTTCGCGGCCACGCCACACGGCACCACACGCCGTAGGGGATGACGTCCTCCCCTCCCTACCCACTACCTATCCTCACGCTATGCTTCCGCCGCGCGCAGCATCCGGCGACTGATGTACCAGGACCGGACGAGGTGGCGCCGAGGCACTTGCTGGCAGACGCCGTTGATGCGCCTCTGCTGCCTTGATACCTGCCTGACGTCCGTCACGCCCTGTAATGTCTCCAAGACGAATGGCATTTATTAAGGTCCACGGATCCATATTTAAGCTACTTTAGTAATTTTAATATTTTAAATCCTGAAAGGGAGAACATATCTCAAAACGGTTATATATGAATGTTGGAAATTGTTTGTGCTATGTAGCCTAGTTTTTTTTAATTGAATTTGTATAATTTTGCCTTCAAGAACATTTAATTAAGTTGATATTTTGCCAATATTGTAGAAATTGATGTTCTGAAAAATTAAGTTATATAGTAGAAACAGTTTACAACATTTATATGTAACGGTTTTTCAGTATATGCTCCCTTTCAGGGTTTAAAAAATTAAACTCGCAAAAACAATATAAATAGGAACCCGTCGCCTTAAGGGGAAGATTAACCGAATATTTTAATTGTATTTATAACTTTTATATTAATGCGAGATTTAGTTTATTATGTAGACAAAAGACAAACTATGTCTGTCTTTTACTGTATTCACAGTTCTGTGTAGGCGTTGTGCAAATTAATGCATTGTTCGTTCGTAGAAAAAAATATTATCTTTGATTTTGGCTTATTTTCATAACAAAATTGGTAGTACTATGGGTACAAAAATCTGAAAAACCATGAAGTTAATTACTATCTAAAATGTAGGTACAAACTACGGTAAATTTGTGATAAAACAACGTACGGATTTTTCTATATGATTTGTATGTTGCTTTGATTTTTTTCAAGATGGCAGTAAAACGACTGGGCGTAATCTTAAGAGGCCGTGTCATTAATCATGCTGAATTCTGGGGTGTTTGGTAAAGTGGTATAGGGTCAAAAATTGTGTTTTGTGTAGATCTAAAAAGAAAGCTTGAAATTATATTACGTAAAATTGAATATACAAACATACAAATTTAATTTTTACCTTCTCATAACCATTAGAGCTATAGCCATTTACCCAAACCTAGAAAATAACATGTAGAATGTGCCCCCATACTCAATAAAATTTTCTCATTTTTCTAGTTATACCCCTTTACCCGAACACCACAGAGTTATTTTTAATTTCGTCCTGCTTAAAGGTTATATATAATAAAAAAATTACTTTAACCTTAAATTATATAGGTTACATACGAACTTTTAAAGCGTCATTACGATACAATTAACACAACAGAACATTTTATGTTAATCATCTGTTGCAATTTAATGCAAGCCATGCAACACCTAGTGACAATTAGTCTAAGTGCAAAAATGCGCACCGAAAATGGAACTTCGTCAGTAAGACATTTGACTATTCACGAATAGTACGAAAATGAATAATTTCTGCATGCATCAGTGGTTACACAGTTTCTTAATAGCAGTCACTAATTTATTATAAAGTGCACAATGTCTAAGCCAAATTTTTATCGAAGTTTGGTGTTACTAATCGAACTGGCTTGTACAAACAATTAAGGATTTGGTACACATATCTTTTTTCAACTCTGGTACGTCACATTTCATCAAACCGATATGCAGATTTTAATTTCCGAAAGCCTAAAATAATTTCCGTAAATTGTTGCCTTATAGTATAACTGAGTATCATATTCTAGAAACAAGCCACTCTAATGGCAGAGTTAATTCCAACGAATACATGAGTTCATTTTAAACAGTGAATGAAATGCTCGGATTGTTACTACAAAATTATTATTAATATAATTAATCAATTACAATATAATATTTGTGAATTCGGGTTGTTTCAATCGCCTGTAAAATCGATAATTGACCAAACAATAAATGATTTTTGTACTACAATTTAACATTAAAAATTCTGGTATGTCATTTCTTCTATTGATGTTAAAAGTAAATAAATATGCTTAACTGTTCCTATCTTGACACGTTACAATATTTTTAATGACACTGTGCAACGGTTGCAGGATACGGTAGTAAAGTGATAGGGAATACAAGAATTATGTCGGAAAAACGAAAACGTGTGAAACGCAATTTTAAAACAGATAACAAAATCTGTAACCAGTTGCTTATAAAAATTTGAAAAATTAATTCCCTACAACTATGTGAATTACAATATTCTGAAACCTAATCGCAACAAAATTGAAGAAGGTAACTTAGTAAATCTCGCAACAAATTGTTGAGAATTTTCTCTCTATGCCAATTAAACTGTCAACGTAATATGTGGGAAGCGCACTACAAAGTTTCCTTCACTGATCATATACTCTTAATTTTTTTAATTAGTTTATGTCATAAAGTAGTTATGCGATGCGCAAATTTCCATGAAAATTAGTACCGAAGATAATTTCCTTCAGCTATGCTTTAAAAATAATTAATGACTAATATGACAAACAAAAATTTTTGTCATAACATTAGTAAATATTTTTAATTCATATGTTAGAAACATTCTTGCTAAATAATGTTACACGAAATCTTCCTTTTATTTGACGTGAATTAACTAACGAACAAACTGGCCTGCTTAAAACATTAAAGCTGTTCTAACGCATAGAACTACTGTCGTTCAGAACCGAACCAACACAGAACCTCACGAGTGGCACCAATTTTGTCATCATCCGTGGGACATATAATATTCAGTTGATGTAAGTAATTTAATTACGTGTAGTGTTCTCAAACTTATGTGTAGAAATGACTTCTAAAATTAACTTTGTCACTTTATCTATAGTGTACCAGCCAATTAAATTTACACATATACAAGTTGGTTTATTAGACCGAATATTAAAAACGTAAGAGATACCAGTCGTTTCTATTACTATAATACTAATACTGATGGAAACATCAAACGCCTGCATAAGTCACAATAATGATGTATTTCGAATTAAATAAACTTTGCAAAAAATTATGAAGCAAATTCAGTTTTAAATTTCAGTAAGGTTTTTACTGATATTTGAATGGTGTTGAATGACTTCTACAGACCAGCCAGGAATTCTAAGTCGGTACTAAAATAAGCATCAAATTTTTTAATAAATACTGTGAAAATTAAAATGAATGTCAATTTTAACGCAATCAGGGTCATTAGCACCAATACCTGACCTTCGCGATAACATCCACAAGACACGGTCTTAAAAAAAAAAATTCCAAATCTTTATAGTTAGAAAATTCTCTGGATTCATACGAGTTTCAATTCTATTTCCATTAGCTCCGGCAAAACTCTGTCGACAGTGGTCGGTTGTTGGTTCTTTTTTTCCTCATTTTTTTTTTAAATCAGCACAGTTTTAGTGTTCAGTTGTAGTATTGATCCTGAAAAATTTATCTGTTTATCTTTGAAACCAAATCTGAGAATTTGGAACTTGAAAAGAAATCAACGTGTCCTATTTCTAGCGATTCTAGACAGTGAATTAAATTTTCTACGACGGCGGAATACAGGATCATTCTCACCAGCGTAATCTTGCTCTAAGACCCTTGATTAAGGATCACCATCTGCCCGAGTGCGACCAGGTCGGAACTCAACCACTTCACAGATACAAGTACGTCACAGCAACCCTCGTACTGAACACTACGGCGTCCACGGACCTTGGGCGAAGCTTCAGTAGATTTTCGCAGCTTGGAATCTCGGCATACCACTTTTTCTGTCACCTCGGCGTCGTGATGGCCCTTCCAGAGTACAGGAATAGGCTTCTACACGATAGACTCAAACGATTACCAATACTTCAATTCGCTCCTACGGGACAAAATATCCATTCGTCGGAATATCTTAGTCTTGCCACGACGTCTCAACGAAGCGAAGATTCAGCGCCCTAGGCTTTAACGTCTTCCAACCTCCCGTCGAATTAGCAGATTTTGAGTTAGAACTGATACATCTCCATTTCTGTCGTATCGTTCCGTAGAGCTCATTATTTTTCATCTTTTTCGTTCTAAAGTTCTATAACAAACTCCTTCTCTTGTTAGCTAGAGGCAGTTGATATTATATCGATGTGCTTATGACTGCTTTACCCCAAGCTCGGTTGACTTAACGCTCAGATCAGGTAAAGGTTTATGGTTATAAAATAATATAACAAATATTTCGACAAAGAGCTGTAGAAATCATCTCTAAATATTACGCTATATTGTGTTCCTTGCATAGACAAAACCCACATTAAAGCGGTCTGGCACGGGTTAACTGCAGGCATAGAAAAAAAGTACTGTTTAAAAGGCTTCAGCCATGTTAACCAACAAACAAATTAAAATTTATCTACATCTGTAACATATGACAAACGCTATGATACTTCCGTAACTTTGCATGTAATTTGAAAATATTCGTAAAATGAGCATCTAGTTGTTCAGCGAACATAGTAAAGACTCAACACACATTAATTTACTTAAAACAGGAAGTATACGCACATGCCTTCGGAAAACGATGGACAATTGTTGCCATTTTCGGTCCTTTGCAGCCAAATGTTTTCATGTCACATGCAGGTCCAAAACTGTGAACAAAATCACGCAGCTCTGTTAACAAACAAAATTTTTAAAGAACAGAAATTAATCATGCCGTGTGCTGTTCGAGGGCACATAAGTCCAAATAAAAACTAATAAATAAGAGGTGCTCTAATTAATAATTTAAACTGGTAATTTCATTCATTTCAAGGGAAATATGTACTTACGTCTTTACATTTCAAAAAAACAAAAACCCATGGCGGCCGTATTCAAAGGAGTTTGATGGTCCTCGCTATAAGGCGAGGCATAAACTCAGAGTTCATTAGAACAGTGCATATTATATACGGTAGGCACAACAAAAAAAACTTTGTGTGTGCTACATCGGTTTGTTCTTTAGAAGAGAATTCGCCCATAGGCTTTCACCAGCAAAGAATCTTTAACGGATTACTGCATACGATGAATGTCGTGAGAAACGACGGGGCCTTATTTTCATTTGTGAACGGAACAGAAACATATAAACCCTATATTATTGTAAAGTTTGTGACGAAAAAAAATTTAGCACTGCGTAGACGAATGCAACAAGACCTCATTACACCATTAATAGGAAAATTAACTATCTAACACTGTCAAATAAAACTATACGAATCCAAGTTGCGGTGGCTTGACCGAAATATTTTACAGTACAAAATACTTAAATAAAAACCGTTTAAATACGCAACAAAATATTATTGTTTGAGGTGATCTTTTAGCTTAGAAAATATTTTTTTTTAGTGATTAATAGTTGACCTAAAGTGTATGTACATACGTGTAAAGTTTTTTAAACGCTTTATCTAAACAGACATCACCCACGCCCGTTGAGAGATTTCCTAAATTAATTACGTGTTAATTAGAGAACTGTTATTTAAGTCACGTTATGTCAATTTGGTAGTAATTTCATTCTGTGTAATTGTAGATTATCATTTGTTATGTGGCAAATACTTTGTCTGCCCTACACTTAGTTAATCGAAGTAATGAATTATTTATTGCCGTTGTTCTCAAGTGGACGTATGTGTATACTGGGTTCATTGGAAGCGAAAGAATTTACTGTCTTATCTGCGTTCACGGAAATATATATGAAATAATTAGTTATCTATTGCAGCTTTGCAGACGTTTTGACAATTCGTGTAGACGGTCAATAGCAAGTCAATACGCAAAAATTATAGACAGTGTTGGATACAATTACTGTAAATTTATAGAATATTTTCTTTTTGTTTGGAAAGTTGGTACTTTCTTTCCTTTTCTAGTTCGTCTCCAACAACTTCATTTCTTCTATGTCTGTAAACGAAAGGTGCCAATATATTTAGGGTTTTGGTTGGGTATGGCACATGCCCGCTAATTTACAGTAATTAATTCCCATTGCGTCGGAGTTTACGAAATTAGTTTATGTACTGGTAGTTCTCAACTACTTCGCAAGTCTATTAGAAAAGGAGCATTTTGACGACACTGTGAGGTTCGCATCATTCGGAACTAAGGTAATTGTTCGTTATAAACAGACAGAAAATATCAAATATAATTTTGAAGATTTGGGGTTTGTACAGGGAAGTTCTAACTCTCACCTATTTTTGACGGTGTAAGGTGTGTGAAACGCGCAACGTAAACACTGGAATAACAATGACCAGGGAGAAATAGTCGGGTGATTTACGAGTGGAGTGTTGCCTTGAACGAATAGTCACCATGTCTTGGGATCCGGTGGAACGCATTGTGTGCTCTGCTTGCGTATTTCGCATTGTTTCCCCCGCGGTCCTTCTCAGCGTCATAGTGTAGGGAAGGTTTGTCGTCCTTCCCTCTCAGAATAGCCCGCCACGACGGGGGAGGTCATAAGCCACGATTGGGTTCACTTTTCCCGAAGAAAAGGCGAGGCTCCCGTGGCGAATCGGAGATTTACCCGCACAACAATGCCTAGCCTTCGTGTCTTCTGTTGTGGTGGCTTGCTCAGGAGCGGGAGGGGTGGGGAAAGAGCTTTTGGGGTGCGGAGCGACCAGACATGTCCTTGAGAAAATAATTTCTTGCCTGCGCGTAGAGTAGACCTGGACAACGCACCTTACGAGAACGTTCTAGTTACACGCCTTGTTCCACCAAATGCCTGGCCTCGGCAATCTTAGCATTTAAATTGATGGTCACTAAATATGTTCATTAAAAATATCACCCTTGAACCCAAAACTACATAAACAATACAAATATTACTATGTGTCTGCTAACTTAAACTGCCTGAGGTAGTTTTTGTTTAGGTCATTATTTTAAACTTAGAACTTAATTATTTACCTTTAGTGTTCTTCTATACTGTTAGTAAAAATTTACTAGACGTAAAGTTGGTAGATTTAGTGTTTGTAATGCATTTTTATATTTATATTGGTTTGTAGATGGTTAAGTGTAAGAGAAGACAAAATGACTTAACTTCACCATTCTAAAATACATAAATATTTACAGATTCTGCAATTTCAAGTTATTTTTTAATTGCTGACTAGATGTAAGCTGTCGTTCTGTATCTTGACCTCTGCAATTAGCATTCAGTACAAAATCGTGGCTTACAGGCGGGAATATTTAAGATATTTCGCATTAGCTTAGAAATCTTCGCACATAACAAAATTAGAAAATCTACCTATTACGATTTAAAAATATTTGTAACTTGGTAACCTACAAGAAAAAATAATAACTAATATGGCAACTTGTAAAATTTAAATTTGTGTGACAATCTCGTAAGCATTTAATACTATATAATTGTGTTTTCTTGACATTTAGGAGATTCGTTTGTTATAAATTAGTATGTAAGCTTAGAGAAGTATTATTGTATTTTTTATATATGTACACGTATACCGGATCCAGTGAAAATGAAGGCAGAGATTGTCTGACAGTTAACAGCGCCTACGGTAAATAAAGACAAAATAAATAAAATATTTCCACGGTAAACTGAAGTCAGTATCACACGTAATGTTCAAGTTCAGTGAGATGTAGGTTCCAAACTATACCGAGAATTTCGCATGTCTCTACAAATATAGGTCGTTCGGGATAAAGTGAGGGAAACGAACATTGGTCGCCGCAAATCACTTAAATTTATTATGTCCGGCAAACACGTTAATTCCACATGCTCCAGTCGTATAACTAAATATGATTCAGCTTTCCTTGGAATAAGACCATGCTTCACCACTGTAGTATTGACAAATGTTTAATATGTTTACGCAATATTGATTTTACGTCGTTTTTTTTTTGTCGTCGGCATATTCGTTGTCAATTTGTTTAAAGACTTAACAAATAAAAATTGACATTAAAGTATTCTACAAGCCAACAGCAGTACTATCAGTGTATTAGGAATTACTTAACGAGCGGCGATTCAGTGGAGGAATTTCACTCATAGCAGTGGTTTTATCGTTATACAGGGTGTCCATAAAGTCTTTCCCTCATTACAAAAATTCATAACTAGAAAACTACAAATGCTAGCAAACTGCGGTTTGGACGAACATTATGTGCAACTCATAAAGTTTTTTTTTGCCATATTAGGCAACTTCTACATGTGCACCGTTGGTGGCCCGTAGAACATCAAGGCGATATTCAATTTCTTGCCACGTTT
>PNEQ01024943.1:0-11669 GCA_003012365.1 Medauroidea extradentata | reverse complement strand
GCACCACTGGAGGTGGTTGTGCCCTAGCGCGGGTATTCGCGTCGTCCGGGAATTAGTTGAGGAGACACTAGTTGCAGCCATCGAGAGAGGCGTGGGACTGACTAGCTAAACACGGGTTTCCGAAGTATCCAGAAAATAAAGAAATTCCGTTATTATTATTTCTCTACTAGAACAGTGATTAAAATTAATGTGTATATATACTCTTCAAATAACCGAGGGAGGTTATAAATGCTTTTAATCTAACTTTCCATACTCTTTTGTATTAAAGCTTCAGATGCAGTTAGAACCGAGTTATGCAAGAGTTCTGTGTGATAAATAAGAATACAGCTGTGAGTGTATTTCTTCTTTATCAATATGTTATACATTTTGTTCACGTATTTGTGTACAAATATTTCAGTCTATACATCTAAGGAGATTTAGGCTTTTTCATGTTGCTAAGCTAACAGCCCGTACAATTATATTTAACTCTGCATCTTTATCGACCTATACTTGGAAATTGTTCAAAGGATAAGGAATACTAGGCTATTAAGTTTACAAATCTCTGTACTAATGAGCCTCAGCGAGTTATTTCTTGGCTACACTGTTAAAGAAATAATCCTGAAGAGTAATTGAAGTTATTTGCCCATAGATATAGGCTAATATGAAACACTTTACATATTTCAACTCGTAAATAGTGCAGCCGTTGAGCATTGTTACTATGCTAGTCTAGTAACGTAATTTATGTTTGACAGTTGAAAATGTTTCCCATGCCTACTTTTTTAGAACTTCTGTACATCAGTCTGGTAAATTTAGAAATGTTTTTACAGTGACTGTACAACTGAGTCCAAACCGGCCTCTATATAAAATAGTTTTGTAACTGGCCGAACATTTTCGTACGTGTAAGGTAAGGTTACAGGATCAACATAAATGTATTACACATTAAAAAAACTATCGTTCTTTTAATAGCTTCTATGATAGAATATATACGTTTTGAAAAATATTTACTTTCAAATATGTACAGTGAACGTGAATTAAATTTTTGGTAAAATCAAAGAGGCTATCACTTTCAGCAAAATACATTTAAGATTTTTGATTTTTAACATATCATTAAAAAGGTCGGTTATCAAGTACAATACATCAACGAAAAAAAAAAACTTGTTTACGAAATACCCGGTCTCTGAGGCCTAGTCGAGAGGCGCGCAGAGACTCAAATTGGATTATGAAGATCAGTTGTTGGAATTCTTTGGAAAAATGTCGCCCTTTTGTCCCCACGCAACTTTACTTTCAAGAGGCTTCCCCATTGGAAAGTTCTCGGAGGCCGGGGAAAAGCCTCCAGATATCTTTGGAACGAGATCCGGGAGATTTTACTTTGCCGGAGTCTAGAAATCAATGTGTCCCCTCCTGGCCATACAGTTGCAGTGAGCCGAACATTCTTCAAGGGACGAGTTTCCCCCTCCCACAGCCCGTGCCACCTCCACTCCTGGCATTGTGTTCGAACCACATTCACGGCCGTGTACTCCAGCTGTGTCGCTCCGTGTTTATGAAAAGTGAAAAGGACACAAAATTTGTGTCCACATTAAACGAGTATTCGCGAGGTATGTCTGCGAGATGACAATACGCTCTGAGTTTTTCTTGTCAGCTGTGTACTCTCGGAATCTGTTTGAACAGGTACTACCTTATTCTTTAAAATGTTAATCGAATCTCGTTGCCATTGTGTTGACTTTAGGAAAATGATCACGCACAAACAAGGAAAACAGTAAATCTCAACGTTTTTTTTTTTTTTTTTTTTTTTTTTTGCTGTGTGTTCGTGATTCAATTATTTGACTGCATTACGAAATGTTTCATTCATAGAACGTCCCAGATTGAAGTGTTTTGTTGGATTGCTAACGAATGTTGAGTCGCAGAAAACCCAGTGTTATATAAAAGAACACGAGTCACGCATTCATTTTCAATTCATTAAGCGTTATTTTTCCCACACTGTACGATAAATTACATTTTTTTTCTGTAATTGGGCTAGAAAACCACGCATTTCAATGGAAAGATGATATTACTAAAAGTGCACTTTCAAGCATTTTTATATCGTGTTATCAATCAGTAGGGACCCCTGATTTTCGCGAGAAGGATTTTGCCCCACTTTGTTTCAGTGACTTACGTGCACATCTGCAATTCTGCTTCATAATCAGTGATTGGACGTCTTAGCTCTGACGTGTCTTGGGATTGTACTGGCAAATCACAGGCTTGTGAAGTTGTAGTAACGTTATTGTGATTGGCAGAGTCAAACTAGAGATATCGCTTCACAAAGACACGCTGCCAATAACTGTGAAGTAGAACTGCAGATGTGTACGTAGGGCACTGAAACAAAGTGGGGCGAAATACTTTTCGTGAAAAGTTAATGTCCCTAATAATTGGTCAGTGATTGCCTGCTCTGAGATAAAAGAAAACAAATCATATATAAACGTCGAAATATTGGACCAAAATTTCACAACTGAGACTAAAAAAAACCTTTATCACGGCAAAGTTAAGAGTTTATTCTGGTTATAGGAATTCGTAGTGCAGAAAATGAGTGATAATAGTTTAACTGAAATTGTGGTGTGTTATATGTTTTGTCATCTGGCTCGCAAAAATAAAATTCTTAATTAAACATCGACATTCTCTACAGAAATAAAGCATGCCATGTTCACCGGCTACAATTATGTATGATATTATATCTGATACGACACAATTTTTTTACTATTTGATAACATATTTTTAACTTCTTCTCATATATTTGCCCTTTAATTGTGATCTTAAAGCAATACCAACCTCAGATGCTTACACGATAGTGGAATGACAGTGGATATGTTCCAAAGGAAACGCTTCTCAGTAATGACTGTATATACAACTTTTAGTTTTCTGTGTAACTGTTAAACTGCTATGTGGAGTCACTCTATCCAGCCAGTAGCGTGCAAGAAGCGAGTTGCGGATTCTACCCGGGTAATCGTAATAAGCGGTTATTGGTTGTGCCTGTTAATGCATGTTAATGTCACGTGATCAATGCATGTTCGAATATAAGGCATGCAGTTTTCCTTTCAACACGACTCCGCTTCGCCACAAATACATGGGTTCTAACACGTAACTTTTACATTAAAGGACGGCTGTTTTAGCGACATACGCAGAGATGGTTGATACTCCAGAGATCTGTGGATCGATATTTCTTTAAAACCGCGGTCCATAATTTCTACTGCTTTTAAGATAATTATTTGTCAATCCTAAACAAAGGCAGATATAAAATAATTGTTCCACATTTTTTGTTAAAAACGGGGTATACTCTATTATTTTTTTTTTCAAGACTTAATGCGTCATGGTTTCAGCTAATTATGCAGTTAAGAAAATTCTCGTTGACGAATTAATTAGCAAAATCTATGTAATTTTCTCCACAAAATAATTTTACTGCAAAGTATAAACAATTTTTAACAAATCTGTGCAACACGTTTTCGATATCTGCTCTCGTTTAGGAATACAAAAATTATTATCGCGAAAGCAGTTTAAATGATGGATCATTGCCTTAATACGTGCTTTCCAACATTTCCTCATCAGAAACCCTCAAAATTCGTGTTTCCTATCGTGGAGAATAGACTTCAAGGCTGTATATTCAACAGCTGCTCCTCTGGTGATTTCTTCCGCTGTGGCACGTGATGATTAGATACCAGGATCAACAACATGCTGACTGGACCCTATAGTCCCGACAACACTCTGTCCTCAGCTGTTTGCAGCGGCTAACAAATGGCGCGCATTCAGAGACTGCGCGGGCTAGAATCCAATGCCCTCTGTATATTCAAGATCCGATAATTTGTTCATCGGCTGCTGCCCCAGTGAGAAGACAATTTTACCCAATAGCAGCTAGGCAGTGGTCAGACCACTCGCCTCCCGTCAAGACGACTCGGGTTCGATTCCCGGCGGGGTTTGTCCCGGATTTATCGCAAATGGAATACGTTGCGGGCGTTGACATTGGCCGGTGGGATTTTCTCGAGATACTCTTGTTTAACTCACCTGGCATTGTCTCTTCATTGTAGGTAACAATTTCATGTCATTCCTCAGAAGGACGACTTCGGGCTCCTTAGTTGAACGCCTGTCTCTCGGGGTGTGATACCTCGCACGCCTAGGGTTTCACTCCCTACTCGACAATTATTTGGTTGGCCTCACTGACGCCAGCTCTATGTGCTACAAGTTTGTGTTTTGACCTCGGCAGTAGGTCATGTCAGCAAGTGCCCCGAGAAGGTTTTGGACTTGACTCATGCAGTACGATGCGTTGCAAGCGGTCCTGGTGACAATGCTTCACTTCATAAGAGTTGTGACTAGCTTCGCTCGCCCCTACTCTAGCCTCAGGTTTTAGGGAAGATATTTGTGCATTTGTCTTCACGTCTACGGAGTGCTTAAAGTATGTCGTTTGCAAAACTTATGAAGAAAAGTTAAGAATACGCGAGAGGTTGAGTATGCCGGTAGTTCGCAGTTAATAACTTTGATTGTTAAATATTTAAATATGTTAGCCTATAAAGTTTTGTGCTGTTTACGTGATTATTGCCAGTATGGTTAAATAAAAATATTTGTTTCAAGTACACTTTGCTAGTCACCACTCTGTTTGGTTTTTATTTTGAAGTTGGTGCTGTGTGTGATTGGAATGGACCGATGTGACTAAAAGCAAATCGACGCAGACCCATCCTGCATGGAACATAACCATGATAGTGCACCGTAAAGCAGCTTAATAATAAACGGTATTATTGGGGATACCCTGAGTAAGCCGCCAGCAAAACATCTGTATTATAATATGTTATTTTACCCGTTATCAACCGCTACATTACATGCGGACTGCTGAAAAACTTTGTACATGTGAAATGCAGTAAATGAGGATTAAATTGTGTATTTGTGTTACTGTGGCCAGTGGGCAAATGTGGTTGTAAAGAATTTATAACATATTTTGGAATGATAAGCTACGTTCATGCGTTATTGATCGCAATAATTGTGGACTAACGGGTTGGGTCGAAACCTGCCCTACCTAGAGATATATTCTTGTTGCGTGGTATGGGGTTGTTGAAATTACCACAAACATAATGATTTCAACCACACTACGTGGCATGTTTTATCAGTCTTTCTCGAGGATTAGTTACTGTGTCTCTGTATGCAAGGATGTCATATCTGGGGAACACAGTGCCAGGTTACCGAGCTAGGTTTGGCAACGGTGGCAGGATGTTTGCGTCACGCCATGAGGCAGCACATCAGGCCGGACCCAGGAAGGGCCTGAGTGGGAAGGGAGGGGCAGGGGACGACGCGGGAGGTCCGGCAGGTGAAGGCAGATACATCATCATCGTGGCAGGCAGCCTCCCACGACTGCCACCCCCTCTGGACCAACACCCCACTCCTACCTTCACCTGATCCCCGCGGACAACACAACCCCCAGTGTCTGTCTCTTAGTTACTACCGCCAGGCCGGTCATTATAATTAAACATCACACCCCCGGAGAGGGATGATGGTAAGGACAGATTAGTAGTCGTTCGGTTTTTTACCATACCGACCTCACAAATAGCTGTTTCTAGTGACAAATACCACTTTAGAATAGGTGATTCAGTCGTTAGTAAGTTACACACTAAAACACTCCATTTGCCATAACACCAATTTTGTTGCGACAAAGAAAAGCTCCGTTTATGGCCATGCTCACTCGTTTCTACATTTTTAGCGATGTTAATTTTTTACGCCTAAATGAGAACAGATATAAAAAATCCATAAGGCAATTTCTTTTGTTTGAAATCGTTTTCTCTGTGTTGGCTGATTTTTTCAAGGTAGTAAATGCTGCCAGCTAATTATGTAATGTAAGTAAGGTATGTAGATGAATATTGGCCAAAAATCTTTTAAATGGTATAAGCGTGTACAATATATGTTTATATTTAATAATACGTCATGAAATGATAGGGTCACAATGGAAGTCTCATATAGGCGCGTTGTCAATGATAAAACTTCACGTCAGTTCAGTGCATTGCGCCTAGAGTCTAGTGGGAGCCATGTTGCGCGTACTGTCTCGTCCTTATTGCTTTTGCACTTCTAGGCCTTGAACGCGCAAAATATGTTCACCTAGACGGCCACCTTAAATATGGACTACCGCAAAGTAGTTTTATTGTAGTAATGTAAAGAAAACGTTGTGTTGCCATTAAAACAGATCAGCAGTAATCTCTATGGTAAAGTTCGGTACAGGTCTTTTAAGACCAGCTCTACCTATAAAATGGCGTAGACAAACAGGACAAGAAAAATAATCTGCTATAGCCTGTCTTAATTCACCACTTTAGCATTCGTGTGAGGTGATTTTTGAAAAGTAAAAATCTTTGAAAACCGAAATCAGGAGGGCAGAAGCCGGGAATCGAGCACCCGTCCTACCTAAGGCGAGTCCAGCAAATTACTTTTGCCCCACTTCACTCGGTTATGGAAACAGAAGTGTTTCCGTCTGACGCAAACGATGAAAATATAAATTTTGCTAGTTCAGTGACTGTCAGGTATTATCCATTGCTGGAGATGATGGTTCATCGCGGCAAAACTTGTCTGTTTGCTGGGTTTCAACGCACGATCTGCTTATTAGAAGATTACTGGCTTTCGCTTGTACGTGGAACTGTTACCCTATTTGACTGAGCCAATAAAATCATAATATTTGATGCCTGTTATTGGTCTGCAGACAGTTATGCTGTGCCAGACGTACATCAGCCAATCATATATGTTGCTATAAACTACAGCGTTTTCAAGGGTATGTTGGCACAACATATTTTCGTGACATACCATCATTAGAGACACTGGAAAATCGCGGGAATAGTTGACTATTTGCTAGGCTCCAACATACTGTATATAACACAGACTGTTTCGTATCGACATTGGCAATGATTTATTTGAAGCAATGTTTCTCTCTACAACAGTCCCAGTTAGAACTGCACAGCTCGGACACACAGCGTGTGTGATTTGTCCCAAAACTGTTTACACGTGACACGGTTAATATAATACAGTTTATTGGAGACTATCTTAAACATTTTCGCGATTTTCCAGTGTCTCTAACCTTCATCTCTATCCATTGCTTACTATATTCCCGTTTAAACGCCAATTGACTGCAATTCCAGTGAGTAGCGGTCAGTGGACAAATACTCGGAGCTTAAGGATATAGAGGACAGTGGATTCTAACAAGTAGGTGTTTGAACTCGCAAAATATTTATGTCTCTATTCACTATTGTATAACTAGAGCTAGTAATTTTTGGTGAAAAGAATTATACAACATGTTGTTTCAATGTTTCACGTTCCCAGCTGCAACTCTGCTCCATAGTTATTGGCAGCGTGTATTTACACACAGTCGTCACTCATTTCTCTGTGCCAATGAGAAATACGTGACTGTGACACCACACGTCTACGATTAGCGGGTGGATCCCAAAGACATCAAGCGTTAAAAACAACCAATCACTAGGGCCCGGTAGTTTTCGCGAAAAGATTTTTGCCCCACTTTGTTTCAGTGTCTTTCGTGCACACCTGCACCTCAACTTCATGGCTATTGACAAAGTGTTTTTACGCAGGATCGTTATTCATTTGACTGTTCCAATCAGTGCACGGGTAACTGCCACACATCACGTCTGTGATTTGCGGATTTAACCTCTAGACGCTGGGTGTTACGCCATCTAATCACTGACCACATAGCATAACTGCAGGTGCACACGTAAGGCACTGAAACAAAGTGCTGCAAAAATCTTTTCGCGAAAACTACCGGGTCCTAGCTATCCCACCTTCGTGTTAGTCTCGTCTAATACGACTGGATGTCTAATACGACTGGAGGGATCGTGATCTCTCTCTAGCACTGGTAGGCTTACCCCTGTTGGCGCTTAGGCCTGTCGACTGATGAATCCAATGGGTAGAGCCAGTGATTATTGGTGAAAGGAACTTTGCAACTTTCTTCAATGCCTTACGTGCACACCTGCAACTCTGGCTCGTGGTTATTGGCAGAGATATAGTACAGAGGCGTGGCTCATTTGACTGCGCCAACCAGAACAATGTTACCACTACACCACACGTGTCCGTGATATGCGGGTAGGACCCCGAGACGCCGAAAGTTAAAAACTTCCAATCACTGACCATGAAGCAGAGAAACAGGTGTTCACATAAGGCATTGAAACAAATTGTTGCAGAATTATTTTCACCAAAAATCTAGGTGCCGCTACTGGCGTGACAAACTCTGCCGCAAGATACCGGATAATTTGTCTCTATTCACTAAGATACTCAGCTGTCAAACTGCACAGCAAATAAATAAAAACATTTTTCCAAGTATAGTTTGTTTACTTCGTAGTAGAAACCGAAAAAATTCGCGGGTTCTTTGACCTAAAAATTCGCGGGTTCTTTCACCTGTAGGCTAGGCTCCGAGAATATCTGTGCACTCAAATAAACAACAGCTGTGCATAAGCTACTGGCTTTTTACAGTAGTATGGAGCACATTATTGTATATTTTAATAATTGGCTCAGAGACTTGCAGAGAATGTCAGTTAAGTCAAGGGCGAATTGCGAAAGTGACATGAACTTACAGTTGCTGGAATTCTAGCGTATGTGTAAAAGAAAAGCGAATTTTTCAGGTCCCTACTTCGTAGCTTTCAGTATTGTCAAAAGCAAGAATTCTTACACGATACAGACTGTAACATGCGTGGAACCTAACAAGTAAAGTATCAATTAGTTAGTCAAAATTTTTAAATTGAGAACAATTTTATATGTAATTAAAACTTAAAAACTTAGTTACTATAGCGGCAAAATCTTACAGTTCTAAAAATTATTAAGTTTGGAAGTGCTGGCGAAACGTAAAAAAAATTAAAACAACGAAACTTTAACTGAAGAAACTAGGACTTCAGTTACCTTTGGAATGGAGGAAACTCCATGGAAACGTAATCGGCATAATGTAAAATATATAGCGAAACAAACGTCCGTCTCAATCCACGCAAAAATAATTATTATTGTAATTCTGAATGTCTGCTAAGGGCGTTAAAATGCAATAAAAATAATACAGCTGAGGTACACATGTTTGTTATCATGTATTGTAGGCAAAGAGTAATTTAGAAACATTTGAAGGACATGCTTGTATTTATTCGACACGACAAGGAAAGCAGTGGAGACTGAGAATTTACATGCCCCATGTTTGCTAGCTTACTACACGCAACAGCAGGCAACCCTAGACGCACTCTAATATAGCACCGCAGAAAATAATACAGCCCTAAATGCTACAAGTGCGGACGGATTTCAGTTTGCTGGGAAAACTGGGGTGGGACGACACAAAGGCTGCCAGATGCAGACCCCTCGGTGGCGTGGAACGAAGCTGGCTAGCACCCTCGCTGGGAGCTGAGGGGGTCGCAGTCCCCCTTCACCCCCTTGAATAACTAGCTTTACCGCGCCTGCGCTTGATTATCGCGATATTCTTCAGGAGTAATCAACCGGAAGCCTTGGCATCCCGGGAGTTCCCTAGGCCGCGTGGGCGCCCCCTCCCTTCCTTGTATCGCCCCACCCCCTACATCACTCGACTAGCCTCACCCCTTACCCATGTCAGGGCCTGACACTACTCCACCATCACAGTCGATGTCGCATGCAGTGCTGCCGGGAATGTACAGTAATTATCATACCAAAAACCTCGCCTTTCTCCATCCTGCACAGTACATTTGTGCAGATAATATAGTCTAAAATATTTTTCCTTAAGGCGGCTGCCTGACTGTCTTGTAAACAGCCCCTAACAGCACAGGTGATGCTGGAAACGTTGCTACAACGTTGCAATGTGCTAAGTTCGTCACAGAATATATAAACATGTTGCCTACATGTGCCAGAAGTGTTACAATTGCAACGTCGCCGAGGCGACCTAGCAGCACGTTGCCTGCACGTGCCAGAAATGTTACACTTGTGACTTTCCCCACCAAACCAGTTAGTTTCATCTCTGACCAACAGATGTCATACATGAATGACAGATATTGTTTTATATTCACATGTACAAATAATCCAAAAATGCTGTGTCTTACATGAGCAACTGTTGTATCCCATTTACTGTATTTTAAAATTCTTAAAAATTGGGAAACAACATTTAACATTGTAAAACTATTTAGTATTCACTTAATTATGACAGGGATGGTAAGCATTTTATTTTATTTAAGTACCATTAATAGTGGAATTCTTTTCATATCAGTGATTGTGCATCCAAATTAACAATATCAATACAATCAATGGTAATTTTTCGTACTTACATTTCGTCATCATTCTGACATTAAGTGATGATGTTGTAAATATTTGCACTTTGCGTAAAGGTGTATGGAAGATAAAAAAAAATGAATCTAGAAATTTTGAAATAAGGCGCTGGCAACGTGCTGGAGAAGTGCGGGCTACGTTGCAATGTGACGTTGCCTGTACGAGACGTTGGCACATTGCCGGCACCAGTTCTGCATATTACTGGCACATCACAGCACGTTGTAACATGTAACAACATCACAATGTTACAGTGGAACGTGCAGGCAACGTTGCCGTGCTGTTAGGGGCGTTGCAAAGCGCTGGTAGAACTTTTTTTTAAGAAACTTCTAATCGTGTTTATAATGTGTACAGTTATGAAAAGAACACACACTTTAAAAGATGATGAATGGTAGTTTCAAAACATCACGTTTATTAGAAAGATCATTTCGGAGCTCCTCAAAATAACTAAAAACGGCTTTTTCAATGTATTATAACTAAAAAATCACTCAAGGGAACTGTGTGAAATTACGACAGAAAGTTGTATTGTACTTTGCTTAAAACTTTCCACGATCAAATGATGGTGTCACCGGTGAAAGTGTCAGTCAGGCGAGTGATCTACAATACCACTGCAGCCGTTTCGGTGTCTTGCGGTAGAGGCGAAACCGCACCAGATGAGCTCGTCAACATCGTCCTTAGCACCGTGCCTCACTCACTTAAACGCACGGCCGCCAGGCGGGCGCCTTAACGTAATGCTCACGTGTTTCTGCTGTTCAAATGATAATTTTTTTAAGCTTATACGAGAGCAGATATCAGAAATCTGTTTGGCAGGTATATTCGGAATTGTTTTTGCCGTGATACTCATTTTTTTAAAGACAAGTGTTATACTGTTTCGAGTAATAAATCAACTAAAGCAAAATTTAGGAAATTACATAATTTGCTAAAACCATAGTATTTTCTGTCTTGTAAATTAGCCAATAAGGCGGAAACGATTTTATACAAAACTGCCAAACAGATTTTTGATACATGCTCTCGTTTAAACTTAAAAATAACTATCGCGACAACAGAAAAAAATATATCATAGCATTGACTGTTGTTATCATGCTATAATAACTATAATTTAGCCTGTAGCCCCGCCCTTTAAGGACTCAAAAGCGCAAAATACGGGTCTATGTCAGTTCTACGACTCGTCTCTTCCCCGAACGTTTTTTTTCCTCTCCCCACTACGCTGGGGGTTGTACGACGGGGTGTTGCGGGTGGTGACACATGATGGAAGCTGTGACCAATAGGGAGGTTGTTTCTTTTTTCTTTTCTTTGACGATGCGCGCGCACACTCATACACTGTCGCGGAGAGGTGGGAACGACGAAACTACTGCGACAAAGTATTAGGAGACAAGCACCGAACTGGAGGTGTGTCGAGTGCTCGGTCGAGTCACAGGCTTCGGCTATGTTTATTC
>PNEQ01024938.1:56664-84322 GCA_003012365.1 Medauroidea extradentata | reverse complement strand
TTATAGGTTAACAAAAATAGTGAAACCGTCACAAGGATCTGTTGAAAGTCGTTTTTACTACGTAGCCTATAGAAAATTATATATATATATATATAAAATTTGTTTTCATATTAGAAAATAATTTCAAAAAATCCCTGACATGGTTTTACAGTACATTTAAGAATTTAAAAAATAATATTAGCAAAGACTACGCAAATAGGAATCCGTAGTCTTTAGAGGATTCCTCGCTTGGCGCATGGACGATGTTGAACCACGTCACGCATAATCTTTTTACACGAAACCACTTAACTTATTCATATTACATTTACCTACAAAAATAACATACACTTGAAAATATGTCTTTGAATGTTTTATGCAATGGGAGTGTATGAAGTTGTTTACAATATTGGACATACGCCATTGTATGGCAATGGCGTATGTCCAATATTGTAAACAACTTCACTTGAAACTATGCTTCCAATATGCAGACGATACTCAATTACTGCTGTCCAGTCGCGTGGACGAAATGGATGACAGTATCATAAAAATAAATAGTGATTTACAAAAATTGTCTGAATGGTGTGAATTAAATTCTCTAAAATGAAATCCGACGAAATGCTCGTACATTATCATAGGTTCACAAAAATAAAGTACAGAAAATTAATAATCATAAAACCATTAATATAATTATACCGGAAAGAAATTCCTTTTAAAACCTGGTTATCATTTTGGACAAAACCCTGTATTGGGATAAACAAACATCGGCAGCTATTCAGTCCGTTTACTGCCGATTGAAGCGCCTGTATAGACTTTAAAATATTTTGACTACAGAAATAAAGTTATATTTGTGTGATGCTCTATAGTCCTATGAGTCTTCAACTATTGCGCAGGATTATTCATAAATATCAACAGAACACAACAAAATAGAATCCAGAAAGTTCAAAACGTGTGCCTTAGATACTGTTTTAATAATAAAAGGTGATATCACATATAACGAACGCGCTTGTAAGATCAAAATGGCTAAATATGGAAAACAGGAGATTTTATCATTTCACAACTCAGCTGAAAAAAATCTTCGATTCTCAAATGCCAAAATATCTATCAGAAAAGCTAGTAAACTTCACCTCCGTACATCACCACAATACCCGAAATAAAAACATTTTCCAATTATCACGTTTCTCCCAATCTGGTTACAAAAATTATTTTACGTATACGTCGAGCAACATTTGGAATGACCTGCCGGGAGATTTAAAACTACATCGCTTAACTCGTTCAGGGCGAAGTACAAATCCTTTCTGTTCCAGGACCAGCAAAAGTAAAAGTTCTCTTCAGTAAATTAAATTCTCCTTTCTTTTATCTTTCTTTTTTCGTCATTAACTATATATATATATATATATTGGAATCATTAATACATAGACCCAAACTTACAATAATGTTGTACGTCACGTTAAATCTTTGTTATTAATATATGTGTCGTTGAATGCAAATATTGTACCAATCGTAAAACAGTCTTGGGCTGAACTTGGTCACTAATAAATAAATAAATAATTTAAAAAAACGCAGCACACTTGCTAGAAACATAATTTTCGCGCCTCTCAAAATTGCTAAAAACCACTTTATTAGACTGCAGAACTCCAAAAGCACCACTTGAATTCGTAAAGTGCTAAACGAGGTGCGTACGTTTGCCCTTACTCCATAATATCATAAAAATAAAATTTCAGGGTCACGGTTTAAGTCCCACTGGAAATAAACTACATCGAAAACCTTGCACGCTTTTTGGCGTGCTGTGAATAGAGGTGATATGTTTCTCGTCGAGCGTGGTGGTCTGCCTCTTATAGCTCCTCAGTTCCTAGCCGTCGAATGCGGAAATTTGAAAATGGTACACACACATATATATTTAAATGACCCTTTTTTTGACGGGGTGTCATAAGGAAAGCCAGGGTCTCGTTCTAAAGACATTGATGATAAACGGCACCACATTAAGTCCCGTGACAAATGAAATTATTAACTGCTCAGATGTGCACTGGTTAGTGAAAACTTGTCTGTTACCAGTTCACAAGGCAAAATTCACTGTTCTCTGACTATGCTAAAACTGCAACTTTTGTCCTTCTCCAACACCGTTTGACAATTTTTGGTTAAAATTAGAGGCAATTATCTGCCTATTTTTACATACAGGATAAGCATAAAAGAAGTATACAATTTCAAAACATAATAAAAACTAAACGGCACAACATATTTGCGTCAAACCAGTACCTATTAATAGCGGATGGAACCCAAGACTCTGGGATTTAAAACATCCAATCACTGACCACGAAACAGAGCTGCAGGTGTGCTCGTAAGACACTGAAACAAAGAGAAGCAAAAATCTTTTCGCGAAAACTTCCTATCTCTAGTATAATGATTGCTTGTAATTGATTGGCATTTGTTTCGTGTGCCAGCTTAGACTCTTCTCGCATGTTAAACTGGGTAAGATATTTAAGTTTCACGAATACGCGAATACGTCAGTCAGAAACTTTTATTTCTGAGTTCCATACATGCACTGACCACAATCGATATTCCATTGACTTCTAACAGCACAAGAGGGTATTTTGTTTTTTTTTTTTACTACTACCTTGCAGTAGTCAAATGCGTGTTGAGACAGCCAGTCAACCAAACACATGATTGACAGTGAAGTATAACCTATGTTCTTGACGTTAAACCTGACCTAGGCCGCGGTCACACTGGATACAGAACTGCTTCATTTAAACATGTTCAGTTTTATGTAGCAGTTACACGACCTACGAACGAGTTCAGATCACAGAATCTTCTCGTTTAAAGTAAACTTGTTTCATATGTAGTTTCAAACGACGTAGCTTCGATGAATACCTCCTATTGGCTTCTTGGAATAACGATCTGTGCAAAAAATATGGCTGCTTTTTGTTTCGACATTTTGCACTCGTTAAATTAAATTTAACTTTTAGGCGTAAAATAATTATGTCCACTGTACTTACACAGCTGCAGTGTAGGTAAATGCAATATGATAACAAAAACTCACAAATGTTGAGTGTAGATGTAATAATAATTAAGTATGGTACATTTCAGTTTCCAAGTTTGTTGAGGTTCATTGAGTTTATTCAGTCGTGTAGCCTCGCAAACATGTTTAAACTTATAGAACGATCAATCATGGCTGCCGAATATATTTAACTGAACAGGTTTGATTTATAGTGTGATCGTGGCCCTAGAATATATCTTCGAAGCCAAATGTTCAGACAGGAAATTTGAAATATAGCAACACCTGAAACGCAAATTATATTTGTAAGTTATGGGGTGATGGTATTTCCCACTTTTACGTACTGTTACAGAAATAAATTTAGGTGATATTATCAAAAATAATTATTTGTGAATGAATATGTAAATACACCACGGGGCAGGGCCACAGTGTGTATGAATGAAGGCCGGGGTGAAGGTTAGGCCGGCTGTTCGACTACCGAGCCATGCCAGTCGTCCGACAGGGAAAACGGGAGAACCACGAGAAAACACCCCGGCCAACGGGAGCGTCCACCACGTTTACCACAAGCGAAAAATCCGGGACCGAGCCCACCGGGGATCGAACAAGGTCGCAATTTTGTAAATTATAGTAGCTACAACGTTTGTTTTGCAGTGTACTCGCTCACAGAATGCCGATCAGTGTATTACAGCGGCGTATGCCTCAACAGCTCAACGCAGTGTTCTCAAGACGTATGTTTCATGTGTTGATTCAGGGTAAGTAAGAGGGTTGGGGGGAGGGGTACAAATTTGCAACATGCAGATGCAACCTCCGTGGTTCAGGAGTCGAAGGAACAGCATCTGCCACAGAAAACAAGACGTGGGTTCTCGTATACGTGTGCTCGTGTGTGGAAGGGAAGTGCCGGGAGGGTGAAGAGTTATCAACTGTTCTAGCAAACTCGACAGCACGACTCGAGCCGGGAAGTTTACGGCAGACACATCTAGTTTGCTGAACTTGTAAACTGATTAGTGGTACAAGGCCGTATCTTCCACGTGTACAATGGCAACCGCTGGGCTAAACTAGGACGACATCCTCGCTAAACTTGCTGTTCAGATAGTTAGGGACACATCTATTCTGTGAAGAATTGTGGCTTTTAAAAACTGGCAGTTAACGATGGGGTCGGGAAAATTCCGTTATTATTTTACTGCAATGTAATCGTGTGCTAGGCATGAAAGAAGTCAGTTATTTTAGTTGTTAGGTAAATTTTATTTTTATTAGTTAGGTTGCGCATATACAGTATTGTCCATTATTACGGTAGTATTTATTCGCAATAACAGCATACTTAACATAATTAAATGAAGAAATTTTTGTCAGTACTTAACATCGACGTCTTCAGCGCTGGTGAGGGGAAAATTACGTGAATAAGGAGCGGCGCCGAAATGATGGAGCGGGGGGAGATCCCCGAGAAAACCTGCATCGTCCAGCACGATTCCAATATGCGAAAATCCGGGGACCGACCTCGCTGGAAATCTAAACCGAATCGCCTTGGAGGGAGGCGAGTGCTCTAACCACTCCGACGACTGCGGCACCATGTACATTGAAATGCCTCATTGCTAGGGACTGGTATATTTTGCGAATTCAATTACCTGTAGGCTAGAATACATGGTAGTATGCATACTCAAGACCCGTCTACTCGTTCATTGTTTGCTGTTCCACTGAGTAGCAGCTAGTGGACTAATAGTCGGGGCTTGAGTATGTATCGTACAATGGATTCTAGCCTACAGGTCACTGAATTTGAGAAATTTTCCTGTCTTTACTCATTGCAAGAGACCTACAAATTTCACGTTATTTTCTAACTACGGATTATACTTAGAGACAATGGATAGTCGCGAAAATACTAAACATAGTCTCCAATAAACTGTAGTATCTCAATCGTGGCACGTGTGAACAGTTTTCTGACAAATCACATACATCCTTTGTTAAAACTGTACAGTTCTAATTGGGTCTGCTGAAGCGGACACAGTGCTTCATATAAACTATAGCAATATAGGTGCATAACCTTCAGTGTTATACATAGCATGTTGGAACCTAGCAAACAATCAACTTTTTCCGCGATTTACCAGTGTCTCTAATTATACTACAAGACTCTGTTCGGTTTCTTGACATATTCCGTTTACATAAAATGTCGTGGCTTGCTGTGGGGAATAGTTCAGATTTCCATGATTGAATCACCAATCGAATGTAAACCTTCAAAAACATGACAATGTCATCAATGTAAGCGCCAGCAGCCAATGGTTTCACATATTGTGTTCACGGATGTACATGTCATTGAATTATAGTCTGTTCCTAAATAATAACACGAATTTTGTATTTGTCTACCCATTGCTAGAGGTACATGCATTTCGCGAATATATTTTAGGTCAGGTTCAACGCAAAAAAAAAAAAACGCATATGTCACTTCTGTGATTGGACCACGGGTATTTTGACAAGTTTGTGGCTACTACAAGCCAGCAAAAAATAAGTAAATAATTCTTAAAGCTATTGCGTGCTATCCGCTTGTACAAAACAAAACGTAATTCTTCTGGACCCTAGTTAGCCTAAGGCTATCCAGGATTATAATTTTACTTATTTATTTGAATTTATTCTACTTAATTAAAAAAAACTGCCAGTACGAAAATGCAATCAATAATTTAAATTTAGTGTTTGATATACACGGCAGGAGTGAATTCCTGAGGTCAAATAAATAGGGAAACAATAATACAACATTGTGACGTATGACGGAGTAATGCGCCTTCAAAGGTGAAAGCGGGAAATGTGTAATTGGACAATAATATCGTAGTCATATACAATTAAGTAACGGAACTGAATTTAGTATACAGGCTACTGGTGTAGGGATAGACAGCAGAAAAAAATTGTTATTATAAAACGAACATCCCTTCATACTTTTAATTAGGGGTTGACAATTCCCTCGTGCTTAGAACTTTGTAACCCTTGACTTGAAGTGACCGGGCACGATATGTAGGTGATAAGCACGTAGACATTGGTAAAAAAAGGTTACCTTGAGAAAAACTGCTAATGTGAACCGTTTCCTTAGAAATCATTTGTTAAGTTGGGAAGTGGTATTGTGGTGGCCTGGGAGGTAGGCAGCCGGCAACAGCGTTGTGCTTGACGTGTCAGTACACTACAGGACTCACATGCTTGTTACTCGTTTGTTATTGATGAAATAAATTACTTGAAAATAGAAATGTTTTCGATAACTAATTAGTTATTTGATTTGAATATGAATATATTGCGTAGTTTTACAGCAAATGCTCTAAATGCGCGCGCATATCTAAAATGCACGAATGTGAGCCTCGTGCGACAGGTGCACATACTGCAACATACCAGGATTAGCTTATACGTCACCAGACTTTGTCTATACCGACCACTTTCGTTGCATAAACAAAGCGACCCCATAAAAGAAGTCGCCTGGGTTAAGGCCAGTGATCTCCATGCCCGCCCCACTGGCCCACCACGGCCACTCCGTCGCCCAGGGTATAACATATCCAGGTATTGCCTTGTTGTGTGACTATAATAAGACGGTACACCATCGTACATGTATCACATTTCGATTCTTACATTCAGTGACATATCTTCAAGTAGTTGTAGCAGGTGTTCCAAGAAGGGCCGACATGCAGCTCCAGAGAAACGTGCGGGAAGGCTGTGTGGTTCAATTAGTATCCCACCGGTGAGTCCCGCCCAAAAATTCACATATCACCGCGATTTAAGTGAGATTCCTCTGTTTCACGGGGATTGATAGGACCCCCCCACCCACTGGTCGTGGATGTTGAAGACACGTGCCTAGTAAAAGATGCTTCATTGGTGAGAAGGACTTATCGAAGTATGGTATTTGCCAAATCTGTATTCTGGTACAACTCAGAAAACTACAAACGAGTAGGCCGACCAGAAGGTACCTGCAATGGCTGGTAGTGAAATGCGTACAATCATAAAGTTCCTTGTTTGGGGTTTGTAACTGTTAATATAATTCATGTCTTTCTGTAGTGGTGATTAGTGAGTTAATTTACTTCGTGATAATTGATCTGGTAAGTGTACTAAAGCTACTTGTTTATATTTAGTTGTGTGAAAGTTCCTATGTTGAATTGAGTTGAATTTTGATTTGCATTTAATATTATTTATTTCAAATGTTTATATCGAAGATGGTTAGTTCTGAAACCGAGCATTGCGTTAATTATTGTTTAGATGTATGATTCTAGGTTAGGATGTTTGGGGATAATTAATGGGTACATAAGTGATTGGTACGAGTTTGGATTGATAAGGAATTAGGCATGGGGATTAAGATATGGAATTTAGACGAAAACATACATTAACATTTATTGGAAAGAAAGAATCATTACGTATTATTGTTTGTTTTGGTTTGAGCGTCAGAAGTTAATACCCAGCGCTAGTGATGCTGTAGGCCTTTGGCAGGGGCCGACAATTTAATTCTCCGAAATCACGATTTGCTATATTTACTATAGTTAACTATTTTATTTAAGACTATTATCATCGAAGTTAATTAAATAATACTTTTAAATTTAAATTAAAAACAATTCTTCGATGGAAGAATTAAAACAAATAAATTTACTCTTACACCAAACACATAAAGACATTTTTATTTAATACAATTAAACACAGATTTCATCCTTTAATTTAATCTTTTTGGGAGGACATTACCAATGCGTGCTGTCCGCTTGTACAGTTAGCAGCCTATGGATATTCGTTAGTCCGTGTCACATCAGCAGTTAACTTTTGACAATGTTTACACCTCCTGTAAGGTGTTGAGACAACAATAAGAAGCAAGTTAATGCACGCCTAATCATGTGATATCATGTCACCGAGCAGCCATTGGGCAGCTGTTATCTGCTTGAATACATATTCCTGGAGGCTAGGCTAGAGGTTATTGAACCCGCGAGTCTTCTTACTCTCTAATAATCACCATTGTAGTTGTTGCACGCAATATAACTACACGTATATTTACTACAGAACTTTTTTAACCATGTAAAATTAGGAAGAAAATTTACGTAGAGAAATAAAAATCAGGGCATAATTTATTTCTGTGTCCCTTCCTCCAACCATGTTCCAAGAATCAGATTGTAGTTGCAAAGTTTTGTTCAGAATGGTAAGCATATGATTTGTGCCAAATATTAAATATTTAGCAAACTTCGAAGTGAATATACCAGAGTTTTTAAATTTTCTAATTACAATTTTATTAATATTTTTAATGAAAACTATTAATTTCAACATTATTAAAAATTTGGAATTACACTTGTAACAAATTTCCTAAGTCGCTGCAAATACTCACGGACATGGCTTTAAACATTTTTATCCCTGATGTTCACGTTTCAGCTGAAAGTGGAAACGACAACATGATGCCTAGAACTGAAATCTCGAAGAAGAAATTCTCGTTATTAAATGTTGCAAAGGAAGTTTTTACTTTATTGTGCTTTTAATTGTAAGCCAGTAACTAACTTAAGATCTCCTGTAAAACAACTTGAGTCACTGAGTTCAGTCAGCAGATGTCTGCTTGAGTACACGTATATTCTTGGTGGCTAACTTACAGGTCAATGAACCAACGATTTTCCCCGGTCTCTAGAAGTGAGAGGTATGTCGTTCCCTGTGCTGATGCAATCATTGACTCGTTTCGCTTCATGGATAATAATTATAATTCACACAGAGCTGGGTTTGTGGTTCACGTATTGGACGAGGAGGGTGGCCATCTCGTTCTCCAGCCCTCAGAGGGCGTGGTACATAATTCAACGCTAAAAGCATTAATCTGTAACAGTAGGTTTCTTTAAGCCAATTTGAGAAAATTAAACAACAGCAGTCCTACACAATAGTTTTAGCCAACGTTTTAAACAAAATTGTTTCCAGTGTTACGAACTTTTGAGGCACAATCTCTGACGCCGGAACCTCATGAATTTAACTGCGGCACAAGAGATCACGCATAACGAATTAGTAATTACGGATAAATATTTACTCATAAAGTTGGCGAATACCATAATCTAGGATGGTGATTGAGTTTTTTATCCATATTGGCTTCGAAAAGCGCAGAAATCAATTTATGTTTTCAGCGTTTATTTATCTACCACACAATCTTAAGCTAATCAAGCACGTCTTGTACTCATTATCATTACAGCCACGAACATTTTGCGAAAATATTCATTTTATGTTTCAAGAATTTAAATTTTACAGTCCACTTTCTGGACAGCATTATTCCCAATATAATTCAGTTCACAAACAAATTGAAAACACGCATTAAACACACATTTTCATGAGCAATGACCAGTCAAAATTAACACACTCCACCCTGACTCTTCCTGTGTAATTAGGGAAGTAAATGTTTCACAAGTTCTTATAATACACATTTTAGAATCTACTATCGCATGCATACACAATCAAGCCTTGTACATTCGTTCATCGTCTGTTGTTCCAGATAGTAGCAACTAATGGACACATGGTCGGGGCTTAAATATACACAGGGCCGTTGATTCTAAAGAGCACGTTATTGAGCTCCTGAAATATTCAATTCTCTGTGTATATTCACTAGTGACCGGAAATATTCGCGTGTTCACAGACCTTGTAGGCTAGCCTCCAAGAACATATGTGTATTCAAGCATACATTATCTACTCACTGGCTGCTCGATGACGCAGTGATATGGGCCTGCATTCTGTACTACTGGCTAAGCGACTTCCAGGAAGTGTCAAATAAGTCACGGGCCAATTGCAAAAGTGGCACGAACTCACAGTTGCTGGAATTCTAGCTCGAGGCCAAAAGAAAATGCGAATTTTTCAGGTGTGTAATAAACACAGACTAAATATTAATACAGACGTGGAATGACGTGCGGCTCATTTAATACGGGTGAACTTCGCCGCTTATTGGCTGCCCGAGGCTGTCGATACCAGTCCCGTGTATGTTTGGCTCCTGCATGTTACTGCAGGTTTTCTATTGGCCTGGCTGCACGGTTATCAGAGCAGCTGCCTCACGCCGATTGGTGGTAGGCGTTTTCGCCATGCTGCTGGTCAGGGAAGCCATTTCTCTGGCGTGTGTGGCTGAGTTCACAGTTCTACCATCTGTTTCACTTCTGTATTCCTAAATATTCTGTGTATAACACTGGGCCACATTGACTCGATGCCGGGGAATGTAGGACGGAAAAAATATTTTGTGGCAGCTACAAAGTATTTTGTAGGTATTTACCCTGCAAAATTTATTTTGTGGTCACCATAAAAACAATTTGTTGACACCACTATATAAAATTATTTTGCAGGGATGACTTCCAACAAAATTTTTCTTTCAGTGCAGATGGTAAATAATCAATTGCTGCCCGATGAACGCGCGGTCTGTGCGGATATATTCCAGGCACGCCACAGCTCTACGTATTGGTCAGCGGGATCGTCACTGGGAGGTCGTTGGTGGCGGCAATTGTTTTTTTAGACCACCGGAGTGGTGCCAGATGGTGCACAACCACCTCGCTACGGTTGGCCGCATATTCTTGTCGCCTGATGACACCTGCCCTCACGACACGCGCCGCTGATTGGAGGAGAGGCAATCTCTAAACTGCAAGTGCCCGTCGCGCTAATAGAAACTGCTTCACGGTCAAATGAGCGCTTTCTAAACCAACATAAAAAAATCCCGCTCATACTATTATGACACAAACACACTGGGTGCAGCTCATATGATAAAGTTGGCAATGATCGCGATAAAGTGAGCTCTTTTGTTACATTTACCCACCGTCCAGCCTAAGTAACTACAGAAATGCATAGAATGCTTGGACTGTGCAGCATTCAAACCTTAACGGCTTAGGCAACAACGAAATATATTTACATTTGTTTTTAGACAAGACAATTTTCAATAGCACTCACTTTTTCGGAACAGCCTAAGCCATGGTTAAAGATGGTGACTTATCGTGAACATTTCTTATGCCAACATACCCTTGAAACGCTGCGGTTTCTTGCAATATACATGATCGGATGAAAATTTTACGACACGTCAATAGCTGTCCACATATCAATCGCAGGTAGGCAGGTATTAAATATTACACTAGCAGATTTATGAGTAGCTCTGTTTTCATATAGGATATAAGTTTAAGAGCTTGGGCCTGAATTTCTACATTTTTACGATAATTATTTTTTGGAACATACGGAAGTCAATATCGTAAAATCTCTTACCTCATTGTAACTTCGTCATAACTGGTTTTAGCTTGGTACTCTGATTTTGTCGAGCCGAAGTACCGTATGATAATAGCTAATTAGTTAATTAACGAAATTTCCATTTAATTAGTTTAGCTAATATGTATAAATAGTTTGTGTTGACAAATTACATTACATAGTAAAACCAATTTTCAACGAAGTTACGGAGCAATTTTATGTTCTCGGCTCCGATCACGGGTTTAAAAAATAATAATTCTCTCGAAGTGCCCTTAACTAACCTGCGAAAGCCAGTTGTATTAACAAAACTTCCCACATGCTGGAAGTTTAGCAGTCAAGTTTTCTCGGGATGAATCACATCCTCTATTCGTTGTTTACTGTCAAATGTAACTTAGTAAATTAATATGAGATTTTCAGTGCTGGTGAGATTAACATGAGGTGAGTATGTAGAAGTGCCAAAAGAAAAAGGCTAGGAACCACCGTAGACCAACGGCATCTTTTAGCTCAAATCTCTAATGTGTAAATCTAGGTCATTCCCGGTGGGAATCAATTCCTAGTCACCTTTTAAAACAAAATAGAATAAACATTATCGCCAACTGCGATTTATCTGGCATAACAATTTCTGTAATATGGTAATACGCTAATTTACCCAAGAGGTGCTCCCTTACAAAATTGCTGACCTTAAAGATTAAAAGCTTGTATACAAAATTTTAAAACTAAAATAAAGGGCTTGTATCATTTTAGTAGCTGCCGAAATATAGCATATAGTATTTATTATTACACGCTCTGCACTTAAAGTATTTTACCTCGCTGAATTTATGTCACTGATGGCGTTATATCAAGGGTTTTCTTTAGTTTAAATCAGTTTTATAGATCCATAAAGATGCCTGAAAATATTTGTTCACGCGATGATATCTAACACAATTCCAAATCAACGATATTACATTTTTGGATCAAAAAGTTTGTATAATTCACTATCAAAGTACGAAACTTGTTTTGAATTAAAACATTATTTGCCCAAATATGACATAAAACAATAAACCTAAGTAGCATTATCTTCAGAATGGCGAATGAAGGATGATTTAACGTAAAAACCTGAAATTTTTATTTGAACTGCCTATAAAGTTATCATATCATCCAAAATATTACGAAACATATTTATTTTGTTTTGCTCTTTACGAACAATTTTTATAACAAATCCAAAAAAATTATTGCAACAAAACAACAAGACGTCAACAGCGTAACTTAAGTCTACGTTTTTCAGTGCTGTTGCGAATAATATCTATGAATTTCTAAACAGCAAATATGACAAGTAGGGTTTAGTTACTCGCCAAATATGTATCCTTTCAGGTAGAGTTATCTTACAAATGAGCGATTCTATACATGTATACAATGATAAAATTCAAAGCTTGAAGAATGACATGTTCAAGTATTTAAAAGTACTATGTTGTCCAAATCGGGTTAATTGTTCACGAAATATGACGAAATAATCATTACGGTATGCGTGTTCTCATACTATGAATAGAGGTACGTAAATTTCGCAGATATATTCTAGGTAAGGTTGAACGCCAATTATGTATACTTCATTGTCATGTCTGTGACTTGCTGGTGGCTGTTACGAAACGCGTTTGACTACTGCAAGCCAGTAGTAAATAAGGAAATAATGCGAAATGCTATCGTTTGCTACCTGCTTGTACGGTTATAAGCCAATAGATAGAGACATGCAAAATTCGTGTTATTATTTGGTGATATACTAGCCTTCACTGTCCTATAGATTCTTGAACATGTTTCGTGTTTTCGTTGGATAGCTGTGGTGTCATTTGACTGTGAGTGCCCTGCATACTAGGACTGGGAGACTTCTACTATTGGCCAGAAGACGTCTCCTGCGAGCATCACCAAATCTAGTTAATGACAGACGTCGTACGAACGTACAGTAAGTCGGAGCTCAGTTTTCTGATAGAAAATAACGCGAATTTTATAGGTCTCTACCAATAGATAATCGACTGTGGCCAGTGGGTGTATAGGACTGACAAGTTTAGGCTGCTGCCAGATGAATCCGCGAAATTGACGTACCTCTAACTATGAAACAGCAGACTTACACAACTGTACCAGATGGAATTCCATGCTTGAATGATTAACTGTCAGCTATAAATAATATATATGATTGAACCGTTTCAATAGAGCAAGAAATGTGTTACATAAAAATGTTTGTTCGTCTTGTATGCGTTCCAATAACTATTCGCCCGATTACGATGAAACTTTGTTGAGAAGTTGTGCGCACGTCCATGAATGTCCCTATACAAAATTATACTTTGTAGTTTAGGTTAAAAAGGGGGAGGGGATAAAATGTGATACGGGGGTAGAACGGGGAACCCCAAAAAATTTAATTTACCTTAAAATAACATTGGCAAGTTTTTGTGCGTGTGTTCGCGAATATTTCTGCCAAAAAATGTCTACTTCGGGAAAGAGGGGGTGGCAGAAATACAGGATACAGCTGCAGGACGGGGTACCCGAACAACTTAGCCTCGTGTGTCGATAGAATATGGAAAATAAATGCTTTCTACTTGATCAGTTATGTGTTACATGCTCACAGGTGGGGTAACTGAAACATTTATTTGTTTATGGAGAAGACGGAAAGACCAAAAATATTGTAAATCACAAAGCCCTTGAATAAAAATTTTAAAATTAAATTTAGCGCAGAAAAATTATTGTCCTTCATGTGTTTTGTACGCGTAAATATATATGATGTGTGAGTGTGTACCGACTTAGATAGAAAAAGAGGCATTGTAATGCATGCCGGACAAAACAAGAATTTAATAAAATTTATTGTTAATTACGTAGTGTTACGTTTATAAAATGGCGTTCATGCAGCTTTAAACCCTGCTATGAATAAAGATGAACTGTCAAAATGTAAAATTTGGGTTACTTCACACATTAGTTTCTGTGGTTATGGGGCAAAATGTCATGCTTCAAAAATTTACAAAAGGTACAAAAAATTTAAAATTTTGTGTTAGAACTTGCCCAGTACTGATAAGATCAGAGTTAAATTCCGTATTTAACACTGTTCTTACTAGTACTGGGCATCTGTATGCGATACCTAATTATTTGTTTAAATAAGAATACAAGAATAATGAAATATTTATGTAAAGTTGAGTGAAATCACAGCTTACCGAGACGTTAAGTCACAAGGTTTAAAAACTGAAAGAAGAAGTAAAAGTTGTGGTAAAAATGCCAAGTTATTACGAATGAATCTTTTCGCATGCAGAAAAAAGTATGTAATATATTTAAAAGGGGACGAACGCTTCTTGTTATTAAATGATTATTAATTAGTGGAACAGGAAACAAGAAGGAATATAGAAAATTTTTGCGTTTTCTAAAGACGTAAATATTTTTCGTATATTCCGTCATTTCGTCGAATTCTGTTCATCTATGAAAGATCTCAGTAGCAATGAAATAAAACATGATAATCTTATGCGACTCAGTATGTTTCTGAATTTATTAGAGATAACGTCTTCAATTTGGACCACCGTTTATGTGAAAACGACCTTACCTCCCGATATTTACTTCTTTGTTAAAGGGACATAACGGACTTATCCATTATCTGCAGTAATTTCAATCTCAAAAGGTAAGAAAAAATTATCACTTTACGTTACTCATTTTAATTACTCATGATTCGTCTATTCGATGCCTTTGTTAAATTTTTACCATCGAACTCTGGGAGGAAATATTTAATTTTCGCAAGTGGGTGAAATTGTACTACTATCTTTAGCCTTCAAACAACATTATTTAGGAAAACTGAACGAAGTTATGGTCTACGACTTGCCAAAGTATAGAACATAATACAAAACCTGTATTGCAGTATATGCCAAAAACTCAGTTGTGCTTTGATGCCCGAGCGCTAAGGGTATCCGTCTGTGCTCTTTTTGTTCCGATTTCTGAAAACACGTATCAGAAGAGACCATTTAGCAGTTATATCAAACTATTTGCTAGCATGTTAAGGTAATACTATACCTTTGTATTTTCCCAATTCTCTCTCAAGATAGGTAAGCAAATGTAATTAAAATTAGTTTTTTTTTCTTGGTTAGTTAGTCTTTAATCATTGCTAGGGACCAGAAATTTCGCATTTGATTTCAGGTACACTCTAAATCTGAATTAATGAATATTTACTGAATCACGCCGATAGGTGTAGCAGTTTCAACAAATTGAATCAGTGAGAATCCACTGTGAAATCAGCGATTATTCACTGATTCAAATAAGAGTGCCAACATTTCACAAGTTAATTAGCGAATATCCGCAGATTTTCCAGTAACTTTTCAATTATTCAATAAGTAAAAACGGTTCTTCGAAAACAACTGGAAAACAGTGGATATTCACTGATTCACTTGTGTGATGTTGTCACCCTGAAAGGAAACCAGTGAATATTCACTAATTAAGCAGTGACTATTTTCCCTGATTCAAATTGTTGAAACTGCTCCATCCATCAGTGTGAATCAGTGAATATTCACTAATTCAAATTTAGAGTGTACAGACTAGAATTCTAACAGCTGTAAATAAGTGTAATTTTTACATTGGTCTCTCTAACTTATTTAGCACATTCTGGATGGCCCGAGTCAGTAATAAAGAAAGAAAATTCAGACTCTATCCTGTTATATCACTGTACAAGCAAACAGCCAATAGGCATTTGAATACTGCTTGAGAACACGCATATTTCTGGACGCTAGCATACAAGTCAGGAAACCTTCGAATTTTTCCGGTCATTATACCGTTAAAAGTTTAAGACATATAAACATGAATATACATATTGTGCAGCATCATTTAACATTTTGACGAAGTACATTGGCATGTTTCTTAAATTATTTATCAGACGCTAATTCTTGTGTGGGTATTTCCGCAAACTAAAGAAATTCTCTTAATGTGAGATATGTGCCGAAATATTGGATTAATATATATAAATATATATATTATAATAACTTTTGCTTTCAATTATTTTTTTTTACATTTGGCGACGAAAGATTGTTGAATATGGCATGGTGAACAGTGAGAGTGTATAAAAATTGGTTGTTGAAAAAGATGACATTAATTTAAAAAATAACCTCTTTGCGGTTCCACAATATTATTTAAATAAAGAATTAAATGTATATATGATATTTACAGCAAGTAGTATTTAACACCTCATGAAAGCTAAACATGCAATGCAATAGAAGCAATAGAAACAAAACTTCAAGTAAAAATTTTAAAGATCCATAATTGTGACGAATCTTGCACTTTACGTGACCTTCTTTTGATATGAGTTGTCGAAATTTGCGGCGGAGATTAATTATTGGCAAAGTTTACTTAACGAGCATTAGTTTAGTACAGGATGATTGAAGGACGGAGTGTGATGATTATGCATGGTGAAAGAGTAAGTCTAAACTGTGTTTTCAATTCTTCCGTATGGGAGTAAAGCAACCTGCCGTGGAAATCGACTTGCAAGTTTTATTACTTTGAATATAAAATAAAAGAAATCACTCCACGTTAAGTCACGAGACTTTGTATAGCGTCTAGAACAAAATACCAAACGGTTGTTTTTGTTATTTAAGGAAATTAAATTTTACATTATATTTTTAGTCCAACATTACTTCCACTGTGCTCACTTTTCGGACAAATTAAAAATACTTTTTTTCAAACATATTGTTGTAACGTATTACATCCTGTATACTAGCCTGTATATCTACGGGTAGAACACACACTTCAAACAATGGCGCACGCGTTAAATATTTAGCATACTTATAGGAACAGAATTAATTAATTTTTAAAGATTACTTTAGTGGTAAAATACCAACCGTATTTTAAAGACACAAAGATGGTGTCATACTTTGTTATTTGACCCATACTTCCACTTACAAAATTATATGCTCACTATTTTAACTTCCATAATAAAAATAATATAAAAACCAGTGCACTAGTTGAGTGACTTGCACGTAAATGTGAAATTGTATTACCTATACTTGGCAGGGAAACCATTAGCGCAACTTAGATTTTGTGCCTCTCGCACAAGCACAGCCTATATAGGACACCACGTGATGCCTTACTTGAAAGTAAATGGCGACAGGATAACGTACGTCATTCCTGACACAGACAGGAAAAGCTTGGTTCTTTGCTCTGCGCGGGAGACGCGGAAGAAGCCCTTAGAAGTGTCAATACGCGTCTGTACGTAAAGAACCTTCCAGATTTATAGAGTGAAGCGCTATCCTCGGCGTTGTTCGGTTCCTGGGAGGATGTCTCAACGCGAGGCGCGGAGACAGACACAAATCTAGGATTTATGGTGCAGGGTTGCTCTTGAGACGACAGCGCTGTAGAAAGAGAAGATGCCAGTCTACTAAAGAATTCACTTTACTTTCCGTTGTCTGGAACTGGGAAAAGGAATACCACAGGTCCCTATTTTAGTAAACTTTACATTTTAAATCCTGACTGGGAGCAGATATCACAAAACCGTTGCTAGGGCAATGAAATTTTCGCGAAAAGAATTTTGCCCCAGTTTGTTTAAGAGCCTATCGTGCACATCAGCAGCAATGCTGCGTTGTTATTGGCAGTGTGTCTTTGTGAAGTGATGTCTCGTTTGACTGTGGCTACCACAATAAGGTTACTGAAACACCACATGTCTGCGATTTGCGGGTATAAACTCAAGACACGTGAGTGTTAAGGGTGTTCCAAGTGTGATAAAATCATAATTTTACATCTTTATGAAATAACGCTACTTTTGTAGGCGATACTTGTTGAGTACAGTTTCCACTTACAAAACAATTTTAGCTCGCTTAGGTTTCCCTTAACGGTGTGTCAAAATCAAAATGTGCTTGTTCTGCTGCCATGCAAATAGTGAAAACCAACTGACCTACTTGAATAAAATAAATCACTGTGGTATTACTCCCCATGTGATACGCAATAGCGTATTTAGAAGACCATGCCGTAATATTTTGAATTTTTTTTAAAAAATTGCGAAAGTAGAGCCTACAAGGAAAAAGTTGAAAATTCAGAAATTTTTTAAATACACTACCTAGGAAGTAAAGTACATTGTAAAGATCCAATCCGTTGGGTATTTGGGACATTTTCTGTACGAAGTGTTTATTTACGGTGACATTTAACGAGATCTAAGGAATTTAGCTCTACCATGGTAATTGCGTTTCCGGACATATGTCCATATCACATATTTTCTTTCTTTGTGTATGTGGAATATTTCCTGAAAGTTTGGCCGTACCTTTTTGTAACATCACGCGCGCGCGTGTGTGTGTGTGTGTGTATATATACACACATATAGGAAGCATTTTAAATACATATCTTAGGCTGTATAATCCGTTTTGTTTTAAGATTAAAAAAAAAATGTTGTAAAACTAAGCTACACGCTTTGGTAGCAATATAAACTGAAAAGAAAAAAAATCTTTAAGTATAAAGATATCGTTCAACTGCGATAGGATGTTCCACAGTTGTGTATTACTTAATTTTTTGAATACGTTATAAAAAAATAAAGTGACTGGCCCAAGACATAATTTTAATGTAAAAAAAGCGTGGAGTGCTTTCCACTTACGTTTAATATTTTGGATGAACCTTTACATATATCTAACGATTAAAAAATCAAGAAAACTGATATCAAACACACAATGTTACTTTTAATTTCTATTCAATGACTTTATTGTTATGTAAACTTTATTCAGAAAACTATGTTACACTGAATTGTGGGACGTCCTACCGCTGTTAAACAAAATATTTATGTTTAAAGATTTTTTATAATGTTTCAGTTCATATTGCTACAAAAACACTTTTATTTAAGAGTTTTTTTTTTTAACTATAGGTTTTTGTGATTATGCTGTTCAAGTGTCACGTGTAAAGTGCCTGCACAACAAATTAAAATAAAAAGTGAGCCAAATTTTATTAGAATTTTTAAAGCAAAAATTTTGATAACATTACTAACTTTATTTACATTTTCTTGCGGAATGTTAGATTTATTAGGATGCTTATCAATACAACATGAGAGCTATCTGAATTTTTACCTAACAGCCTCGACTTGACGCTAAAATGATAAATAGAACCAGAGGTTTACTTGAAATCTATCCAATACATACTAGCCGGTTGCCTCGTCTAATAACATCACATGCAGATACGAACAGTTAGATTGTCACTGTTTTGATTAACTCCACACGAGCTATTGTATTCCTTGCCGCTATTGACAACCACCCACAAGTCACATCAAATGCCGGCCTGACAAATATTACGTAGGCGAGTTATATCAATCCACACCTGCTCTTCCTCCATTCATGCCAACCGTTTCTCCCTGTCTCTTTTCCAATTCTCTCTCATTCGTCGACGCTCCGAGATTATCAGCAGCAAACGTCATGTACGTTCGGCCAGCGCGTAGGAAAAAAAAAATCAATTTTATCTCATAAATCCACCGCTCATTGGTCGCATGCCTTTTTTGCCACAGACATCACCGCCACATCCGTAATTTCCAATCCCATTTAAATTATCGGAGCATTAATTTCATGAAAATTACTGCGTTGGCGTCTGCAGCCCTTTTTTTGTCTCGGTAAGTTTTAATTACATTTGCCGACAACTGGACAGCCAATTAACTCAACCACGATTGATTCCAGGAAAAATTCAAAGAACCACAGATAAATATTGCACCAATGTTGACAGATGTTTTTTGGGCTGCTGGTTCGATTCCTAACTCTCGGGTGGTAACAGTTCAGAGCAGCTGTAGAGGAGGATGTGTAGTTACAAATTCGCAGTAAAATGTACTGTTTAGCAGAATTATTTTCTTCAACCAGATATTATTTTAGAATCAGTGTTTGTCATAAGACATTTAAAAACCACAATGTTAAAATTGCTATTTATTTTCAGTAATATCAGTACTGTGGTTATTGTAAACTGAAGTTATGGTAGCTGAAGCTATTACGACAGAGAACCGAAAGACCTAGTGTTATTGAGTTTCAGATATTTCTGCTGTACTGAAATCGAAAGGTTCACTGACAAATATAACAAGGATATCATATTCTGCATGTCTGTGAGTAAAACATTTACAGTCTTCGTTAAGAGTACTACCAGTAAAAATGCAGAAACACTACACTTCAATAAAGTAAGATTTTTATTAAGGAAACAAAAATAAAGAAAATAGCAAAAAGATATTTCCATGTTAACCCTTCCACGTGTAATTTGTTCATTGCATGTAAAATATTATTTTAAAAGTGGGTTTTACTGCTCGTCAACAGAAAGGTTATAAGAGACGCTGATACACAAATTTACGCACAGACAGGAACTGAAATAGGCATCTATCATGGTCTTTCCTAAGGGAAATTCCCAGTATTCGCGTAGAAATTAGAATATTCGGAGACGGTAAATAAACCCGGGTGCTAATGTATGAGAGTTTAACGAGTTACTTTTGAGCCCAATACACGAAGTTTGATCTGTGCGTATTTAATTAATTTACGGGCGATTCTGTATTAAACAATCGCGTTGTAAAGGCTTTCGAAAATTATAACAAAATCGAAAATGTTGAGATATTATAATATACAGAAGCTTGTTCTGTTAAAAATATCAACGGAATATAACTCTGTACTTATAACGACCGCGCATACTTGCACTCGATGCTTTATTATGGAATTAAACAGGAATGTGAAATTAATTAAAAATAATAACAGAACGCTGAGTGAAGTCACATATATATCCAAAAAATTATAACAAAACTAAAAACAGTAAAAAAAAAAAATGAATAAATAGAACGGAAAAAAAAAATATTATTTTACCAATATTTTTGAATGACTTTGTTTGCATTTTATTTTAAAAATTTTCACGCATTCATTATTTGATTGTACAGCAAGATAGCGATGTTTCTGACTTATTTCTGACTTATGTAACCGTCTGCCCATTTCGCCGAGCGGTGCGCGGAGTTTCGGTCTCTGCGAACTTATTTAAAAATTGAAAAATTACATCTCAGGTTGTGAATTTCAAGAAAGCCTTAAAGTCATTAAAATAACACCTTGCAATAATAAAAGATCCAGTAGAGAATAATATTGGACATGGAGACGATATTTTGGCATCAAGAGAGAAAAAATATTAGTCAAGTCAACACTCGTCACACCTATAATAGCTGCTGATTAGTTCTCGCTTCAACGGCACGTGTGTGTGTTTCATTTATACTAACGAGTATCAGCAAATAATTTGCTTAATTAAACCAGTGATTCTCTGTTGTTGACTTCTTTATGCGATTTATTGTCTCCGGTACCAAAGTTAAATTCGATACATCGTCACCTTAATTGAAAAACCTCGCAACTACATTTCACATTCGCTCAGAAAGGAGGCGAGAAAAATTATTAAATTTCCCTCACTCTGAGAAAAAATACACGATTTTGTGATCGACGTAAACTGACAAAACTCAGGATATTACTTCAAGACGATAAGGCCGACAAACCAACAGTAAACACTAGTTGATATATTCTACCCTTACGAAAATAAAAGGGGTGGCCTCCTTTAAACTACTGACAACTTTTTTGGCGTCAGGATAATCCAACATTTAAGAGTGAATTATTAGGAAATGTTACCTTAGTAATAAAAAAGGCCCTCTTGTAGCGACTGTCGCAATCTTTTACATTGCTTAACTAAATTAGCCACGTCTGATATTGTTTTATAAGTGTATTTTGTAAAAAACTATCCACCGTAATATTTTTAAGTGTTCAGCTAACAATAATGATGTTATGTAACAAAATATTGCTGCAAATAGTAGATAAGTATTGTTAAAAATGTAAAGCAATAATAACTAAACATGTGTTAGCAATGAATTAGTAAATAGTAACATTAACGGTAAAGTTGGTCGTCGTTTCTAAGACGAATTTTGTGTTAAACAAAAGTTGTAATATTTGCTACATACCAAACAAAATTTCTTTAGAAAAAAGCCATTTTTAAACATCTTGAGAGGATAAAAGGAAACATGTTTCTAATAAGGGCATAATTTTCAGACTTATATCGCTGAATCTTGAAGTGTGTTATTTTCGTAGATTAACAACCGAAATGCGCATTTAACAGTTTATTTATGAAAATAATTGTTGCAGCTAGCTTTACGCAAGAACTGGTAGGCCTAATTATAAACATTGTTTTATTTAAAACGACTTTTTAATACTATATTACTTTAATATGTAGTCTGTGAATAGGGCCCGGTAGTTTTCGCGAAAAGAAATTTGCAACAATTTGTTTCAGTGCCTTACGTACGCACCTGCATCTCTGCTTTGTGGTCAGTGATTGGATGCCGTAACATACAACGTCTGAAATTTAAACCCGTAAATCACAGACGTGTTGTGTCACAGTTATCCATGTACTGATAGGCACAGTTAAATGAATAATAACTCTGCACAAAAACACTCTGCCAATAATCATGAAGTTGAGCTGCAGGTGTACACGTAAGACACTGAAACAAAGTGAGGTAAAAGTCTTTTCGCGAAAACTACCGGACCCTACCTACAAATTATCTCTAGTTGTAATTGGAATATATACAGGAAGTCCAGAAACAAACTCACAATAAGCACACAATGATATCCTCGGGCAACACTGGAGGCTAAAAGGCTAGTGGTAAAGTGTTGTACGACATTTTACGTGCACAATGTGGCAACACTTCAAGGAGATAGTCCCCTCTTGCACTCCACGCTCAGGTAATATTTTATGTACATATGTTACATCAAGTAAACGTATAATCATGTTTGGATCACGGTCGTAGAAGAACAGGTCTGGACACTCGCCAATCTACCAACGTATTTTGCTTGACCCCCTTGTTGTTTGGCTGTAGTTCGTCAAGTTACCGAGAATGTTGTACTTTTTGGCGCTGTAATCCGGGCGGTCGGACTCAAACTCCGCCCACTTTTATTCCATTGTTAAATTTATAAAGTAAATAAAGATTGCTGGAGCCATGCTTTAAAATTGTGAGCGAAGGAATAATTTCATAAATTGATATAAAATACGTTTTGATAAATTGTTATCTTAGTGGTGGGAAGTGGGCGGAATTTGAGCCCGACCACTCTGGCTGCAGCGCCAAAGACGTAGAGCATTGTCGTGAAATTGGTGAACTGCAGTCAAACAACAATGCGGTCAAGTTTCCAGGCGAGTGTCCAGACCTGTTCTTCTACGGCCGTGGTTTGGACTGCTCAGGATTTTAACCTGGACCAATAATATGCATGTCAGAACAGTCGTAGTAAGATAAGTAAGACAAGTAAGATATTTGTGGAGCGGAAGAGAGGACTAACTACAGTGCAGTGTTGCCACTTTGTGCATATAAAATGTCGTCGTACAACATTTCCCTGCTAACATTTACGTCTCCAATTTAGTCCATAATTGCCGTGGTGTGCTTATTTTATGCATTTGTTTACGGAATGCCTGTACATTAATTAAACTTCGCTATATTTACACCCATTTTGCCCAAAGTACTGAAGCAAAAACTATTAGGCTGTAAACTTATACGCTTATTCAACCCTTGATGCATAATTAGAGGTACGTCAATTTCGCGGATTCATCTGGCAGTAGCCTAGCTCTGGATACAGTTGATTATTCATTGACTTACATTATTACAAGCGATAGCTCTATGAATAATTTCCTTATTTACTACTGGCTTGCAGTAGTCAAATGCGTTTCGTGACAGCCGCCAGCGAATCACACACGTGATTATGAAGTATATATTTTTGGTGTTCAACCTGACCTGGAATGTATTTGAGAAATTTACGTGCCTCTACGCATAGTACAAGTAGAGGAACTGGAAAATCGCGGGCAAATTTCACTATTTGCTAGGCTCCAACATACTGTATATAAAACTGAATATTTTTATCGATGTTGGTTATCGTTAGAGGCACGAGTATTTCTCGTATTAATCTGGCAACAGCCTAGACTTCTCAGTCCTAAACACACACTGGCCAAAGTCAACTATCTATTGGCTTCTAACCGTAACACGTGTTACCACCACGACTTGTTTCCTTATTTATCACTGGCTTGCAGTCGTCAAATATGTGTTGAAACAGTTGTCGTCTAATCACAGGAGTAGTAGTGGAATATATATTATTGGCATTCAACCTGACCTAGAATCAATACGCGTAATAATCGTGCCTCAGGTTATCGTTTATTTGTAGCATTGTTTCTCTCTTTAACAAACCCAGTTAGAACTGTACAGCTTGAACACACAGCGTGTGTGATTTGTCCCAAAACTGCCCACACGTGTCACGGTTTATATACTACTGTTTATTGCAGACTATGTTTAACATTTTCGCGATTTTACAGTGTCTCTAAGTAAAAGGTCGCTACCTTCGATTTGGCAACTCTGCTCTCTAATGGCAATGGTATTCTGTGATTCGCCGGAATATAAGATAGACACACCAAATCATGGATCTCCATTGCCGTAGGAGAGCTACAAGCTATAAAGAGCCCTATACAGCAGGCACTCAATGATGCGACCGAGGCAGTGCTGTAAGACGTACCATGTTCACGGTACTTGTACCATTATTTGATTTGGTGTACCATGAAGAGGCTGGCATAATACGCAAATGTACTGATTACCTATTGGATTTCTGTCGATTTTCATTTTAATGTATACTCGACGAAAGGAAAAAAAAAAAGATGCTTGCTGGAGTAATTTCAAGCCATCTGACGAGATGATGAAGAGAATGACAGCATTACACCTATATCTCGAGTCTGACTCCAAGAGACACCCTACAAACGGAACACACCAACTATGACAGACATATTTTCTTTCAATTCTGATAATGAATGATCATTAAGCCAATCTTTCGATGCCAAGTGTTAAAAATTTTATGATTTCTAAATCAAGATCTATTTACATTTGTACGTATTTAATACCAGCAGTGAAACATTAAAAAAATAAAATCATGTTGAGTAATGAAATATTGATAAACAAAACGGTAATTTTTTTTACATTTGTTATAAATGTGCCATGTTTTGAGTCAATGTACCATAATTTTGAATGCCCCGTACCATAACAGAGAAATGACGATCTAACATCTCTGGTCTGAGGTACGGAAACAGGAGAGCAATAAAGTCTAGACTGGCTCGTGCGTCAACACCAGTGTCGCCTTTATGTGCTGCGTGCGAAAACTGCGAGCAGTGTTTCGGTCGCTGGATATTTCCTATGGGACTTAAGCGGTGACCCTATTTTTTATTTATTTATGGAACGTACTTACTGAAGTTCAGTGGGTGCTTCTCTCTTTTTGTTTTACGATTTCGGTTGGTATTGTTACGTGGCAGCAGTCCGAAAAAAAAAAACGGTTGTTGTACATTTTGATGTGCCCAGAAAGCATATTTCTAAGCATCACATCTAGAAATCATAAGTTTTGTTTTAAACGTGCTTTTTATTCGTAGATAAGGATACCGAACTTACGTTTAATAGTATAAAAATACTTTATTCTGATATACTGCAACACAGTTCATGCGCGAGCTGTACTGAGAAGAGTCCTCGCCTGGCACATGGACGGCGTTGCAGCGTGTCACGCGTATTATTTTTTACGCGAAACTGCCTAAATGTCGTTCAGGATAAAGTGAGCACTAAAGATTTAACCTTTGAAAAAAAATTACTAGGTGTTATTGCACATAATTTAACAGTAACAATAGTTACCTCACTATTTGTATGGTTGGCAGTGAATCGTCGCAGGTAGTTCCGTATGTTTTCCTATTTAAATGCAACAGTACTGAAATAAAATGAACTGAGTTCTACATATTTGTTTTTTATATGTTTAATAAACTTTTTTATCAAACTATACATGTTCCTATCGACTGTACAATTTATCTTAAACGTCTAAACATCAAGTGACGTGTCCAGAGAGGTTGGGCATTTCCTGTCATTAGTCATTACGCGCGGAAAGATATGAATTGGCTGAAAATATAAATTTAGCAGGTTTTTTAATGCTCACTTTATTCTGAACCGTCTATAACTTATTCATATTATGTTTATCTACAATAAGTAGGGACCTGAAAAATTCGCTATTTATTTTACGTTTAAGCTAGAATTACAGCAACTACATGTTCGTGATACTTTCGCGATTGGATATTGACCTATTCAGGCACCTCCTGGAAGTCGTTGAGCCAATAATACAAACGTAACTAAATGCAGGCCCATATCACTGTGCTAGCGAGCAGTTAATGAAGATCTGCCGTTCGCTTGAGTACACATATATTCTTGAAGGCTAGCCTATAGCGTAAGGAGAAATATATTTTCCGAGTTCAACAACATGCGTGTTAGAATAGATTGTCGTATTTATACACAAGCCCTGGCCATTTGTCCACTAACTGCTACTCACTGGAACAACAGACAATGAACAAATGGACGTGCTCTAGTATGCATAGAACAGTGGATTCTAACTAACACGTCTGTCATTGAACTCGCGAATTATTCCTTTCCCTATAAGGTCAGTGAACCTGTGAATTTTTCCGGGTGTGCCGTATTATATACGTCACGACTTATATAAATTGAATATTAAAATGTTTTGTCTATATCCTCATAAATTTAGGTTTATTTTCTTAACTTTTTTTATTTCATTGATATTATCTTGTTTACATTATACTAACAGTAATTTGGTGTCATTCAGTAATTTTATTTTACTCTGGATGTTTCAGTACATTTTATTTTTTATTACAGTCTATCTTTCCTTCACATGTTAGTTATGAGTAGAGCCGATTCAGCCTGCAGTAACGTGTTCTTTGTTAGCCGGACGTGCATGGCTACGTTTTGCATTCCTTAGCCGAAGCTTTGTTTCTTCTTTATTTTACTGTTTCTTCCTGCAGTGTAGACATTTGCTGTGTCAGGGCACGTGTACTCTGCATGTCCATCACGTGATTTCGTCCTTTCTGTGCAGCTCTGTACACGTGAAAGCATTGTGCCTCCTTGTCGGTAGGCGATTCTGACTGCCCCTGCCATCTAGTGGGGCGTTTTATTAAAGTTATTCCGCTGCGCCTTTGTTTGCACTCTGTTACCTCTCCACCTAAATTTTTCCGGCACTCGTTGATCAGCAGTGAACACGACATGATGTGTTGTTGCGGTGTTCGTATCTTTCCAGCAGACGTAGGGACGTAGATGCCCTAACTGCTTATTCTTTTTATATCATCATCATGTAGTCTACTGGAATAGTTATTTTATTTTATTCTACAACTCTAAACGTAGCTTTTGTCGTAAAATGTAGTGCTACGTTTTTCTGCTTCGTTCGTCGCCCTCTGGTGAGTACCTGTCTTCAGAGAATTTCTTTATTTGTTATTTTGCATTCACATTTTAATAATTTCGCGTTCCTTTCTTTTAGTGAGAGTCCAAGTGTTGGGCCTCACATCCGTATGGGCACTTTTCCATCTTGGTTTGTTTCGTGGCTCGTCCCGGCGATTGAGCTAGTGGACTGGTGTTTTCGTCGCTGCTAAGAATGCGTACGATCATCTCCATTCTCCAGCATTTAGTGAAGGAACTGTGTGCTTACATCTCCGATTCCGTTTCACTCACCACCACTACGTTTGACGTCAGGACAGCTAAGTGTCATC